>MU105664.1:17994-133024 GCA_012274485.2 Sinapis alba | reverse complement strand
GCCATTAACAGTAATGAACTAGGATTCTGTTCCCACCATTGATGAATCTGAACCGCCGATGAAGAAACAGCAGTTAGAGGCTCCACAACCATGGCGGTAACAGGGGAAACTCTGTTTCGTTTCATGACACTGTCCCGTCTCCCTCCTTTGATTACTACATCTCTTGAAGACATCCATGGACAAGACAACGATGGAGAAATCAGCTTCGTCGCCATCATCGTGAGTCTCTATGGCTTCAAAAAAAAAAAGCTTAAGCCTTTACATGATCGTGTGTGTGTTAATGAGTCTATCCAAAATCGAGTGGTTCTCATTTTTTCCTTTATAAAATGGATTTTTAATTTGAATTTATGACGTCGTTGCAATAACAGAACCTCTGTTTCTCTGTTGTCTTTTCTTTTTCTTACGGGTAGGTAAAAGAGACCCACCAACCATCATTTAACGAGCTCACTATCTACAGAGACAAGAGTCTTTATCATTAAGATCTTTCTTCCCGACACAGAATCAGACCCAAACATGATTTTGATTTCTTTTTTGGTATCTGTTCAATGACTGTTTATAGTTCTGCGTGCCCACAAAGGTTTTTTTGAGCAAAACTAGGGACAGTAATTAATTACTAGAACAAGAAAACAGAGCAATGAGTCACTTAGAAAGCAAGAATCTTTTGATTAGAGTACAAAAGAAAAAACAGAGTTGTTCGACAACATCTCACAACCAGTTTTGGAATTGGAATCTTTTTGATCAAAGTTTTTGCTGGACCAACTTGGCTGTTATCCTCTTCTTTGGCAATAAAGGCTATAAATCATAGGTGGCTTGAAGCTAAGGTCAAATCGTTTTCCCAAAGTTGCTACTTTATAGAAGAAAAAGAAGTTAACTCTGAATCTTTGGGCCCAAACATGTACGTAGTAGGATTCTTGAAACAGAGGAGTACATCATCTTTCAACAGGGAGTTTACATTTTCTGAAACTGTAATTTGTTGGTCCAAACTTTATATCTACTGTAACAGCTAGTGGTTTCTGCTAGTGCTAAAAGATGGATTTGTTAACACAACAACAACAGAAAGAAATCACACAACATTCCACTCTTTGCTTCCTTTTTATATCATCAATAAATAATGTTTTTTACAAAGTTATAATTTCTGCACTCATTTTTAAAAAAAATTGCTGAAAATAACCTCCAAAGGAAGTAGAAAAGGAGGAAAAAACAAACAAACAAACAAATAATAATAGCTCAGCTGTTTTTTATACACTTAACATAAACAGCTGATCAGTCTTCTCCTTCACCCTCCTCTTAATTATATATATGTATATATATATATATGTAATCTTTTTCATCACTTTGATGATCATTTAAAAAGCTGACTTCCAAGAGTAACAGTTGGAGTACCTTCACCCATGACTGTTGTTAAGCTCACTTCTTTATCCAATATCCTCTCCAGCTCTGTCACAACATAACTCATTGTTGGTCTCTTCTCACTTGAAACATCAAGACATGTTAATGTCAGTGTAATAACCTCCTCCACTCCTTCTGCTGTGTATGTACCACCTAGTCTCTCATCAATCATTGCTGGTATCTCAGTGTAATCCGTTATGTTTTGCATCTGCAATCAATAAAATCACCCCAGTTCTTAAAACAGCTGAGATTCTTGATACACTTCACTGGGAAACATTCTGAGTGTGATTAGTTACATACCCACTCAACAAGAGTTTGTGTTGAGCTTGAAGGGGATGGTTCTGATGCTTCTCTCCCACTTACTAATTCCAAGAGGAATACCCCAAAAGCATAGACATCACTTTTCTCTGAAAATCTTCTGAACTCTTGAACCCTGCCAAAAAAAAACGAAAAAGATGTGAGAAACTTGGATACAAACAGTAAACAGATGTGAGCCTCAGAGATGAGAAGCTAGATTACTCAGGGGAGAGGAAGATCTGGTCTGCAACAACGTTAGAAGATGTACCAACATCCTCTCTTCCCAAGAAATTACGGACTCCTGCATCCGCAACTTTAGCAATGAAGTTCTCGTCCACAAGAACATTAGCAGTTTTGAAGTCCTTGTGTATCAACCTAGGACTCAGCGAGTGAAGATGTGCCAAGCCTAGAGATGCAAAAAGGTATATGAGATGTGCCAACTCGTATGATTCAAGAAGCAAATGTTTTACCTTTAGCTGCTCCTATAGATATGGCAAGCCTGTTTCTGAATTCTAGCCTATTACCTGGCACTTTACCACCAGCACCTAATCAAAAGACAAGATCCAAAATGTTGACTACATTGTCTACTAAACACAAGTTATGAAAACTGATTAGTTACCAAATCTCTACAAGGACAGAGAGTTACCGTACAGGTGACTGGAAACACTTCCATTAGGAACATACTCGTAGACAAGAAACTGAGTGTTGCTTTCTTGGCAATAACCCAAAAGAGTTACAAGGTTACGATGATTGATAGACGATAGATAACGAACCTGAGAAAAATATATATACCTTTGTAAGCCTCTCAAAACACTTGTGTTCTAGTTCATAACAAAACATTAACCTCGTTGACGAACTCTTGTGTAGGCAAGCCGGGTCTTTTCTTGATGGCGACAAGAACACCGTCTTGAAGCAAACCTTTGTAAACCTCGCCGAATTTGCCAATACCGATAAGGCTTTTATTAGTGAAACTCTTGGTGGCTTGAGCAAGTTCCTCCATTTCAAACCTTCTAGCTTCTCTCATTGACAACTCAATCGCAACGTTTCTTCCTTGTAAGATCATTTTCCGAACCAAGAAAGTCAACAGAATAGAAAGAGACTGATGGAATTTGATGGGACTTGTGATATGTATAATGCATTCATTTACCTTGAGTTGATGGATCAGAAGAGCCTGTCTCATCAGAAGTTCTTGACGCATTCTTGCGGCGAAAGATGCAAAACCATATGAGAAAAACTAAAAGAGCAATCAAGACAAGAGCTCCAACAACAGCACCACCAATGGCTGCTGCAGGAATTGACATTTGGAAACAAAGATAGTCTCTCTCCGATGCTCCAAGCTACTACCATGCGATATCCCTGTAGAAAGAAAAGAACAAAAAAAACACACGAGAATGTCGGCGAAGAGAAGAAGATACGATTGATTATAAAGAAGAAGAAGAAGAAGACAAAACGAAAAGAAAATTACAAAGCTACATACTTCTTTCTTTGTTGAGAGGTAACGAAGGAGAGAAAAAAAAGGTGTCAAGTTGTAAAAAATTGAATCAATCAAACCAAACATGCAGTAATAATAAATAAGAATTTAAAAGAGGGAGGCGGAGATAAATGATTTTCATTTAAAAACCTTGACAGATCTCCAGAGAAAGAACTCTCTACTTCATCGGCGAATAACTCTCTACTTCAATGTGAGAGTGTGGGAAAGATCAAATATTTTTGGCAAGATTCAGTAATCAAACCCAGAAAAAAAGAAAAAAGATTTGGTGTGAAAATGGAAGAAGAAGAGCTTTGGAACATCAAATCTTTGCAGCAACTTCTAGAAGTATTGTGTTGGAACGCAGACAATGCCGACAGAAAGTGACATCTTTCAGACAACAACTCTCTCTCTCTCTCTCTTAAGACTGAAGCTTTACTTACTGTGAACCAACAACAACAACAACAAGAATCAAACTGTTTACTACTGTTTCTTTCTTTCAGATGCCTTTCGAAGTGACATTTTTAGAGGGTTTTTACTCTTTGTACAACAACCACCACACCCATTGTTTAATTTTGTGGGAATAAAAAGAGAACCCTTTGAAGACAAGTGGGTCACTTCGCCAGTTTGCAATTACAACCAAAGGAATTTTAATTTATTTAATTATTTTCGGTCTGCAAAACAAAAAAAAAAGGAAGGAAGAAACTTGAACCGCCGTGTAACTCAGTTTCAGACGCCGCAAATGTAAAAGAGACGAACACACTCACTCCACTCTGTTTCTGCCTTCTCCCTCTTTTATTTACTCCGCAAATCTCTCTGTTTTTTTTCTCTATTTCCTTTTTTCGCATGTTTTTATTTTCCTTTTATTGGATCTTTTATTTTACACTAATAAATGAGTCTAGCGATTTTTCTTTTAACTTGGATGTTAAAAAGTACATGTAAAAAAGTGATCTTTTACTTGAATGTCAATACATTTTTTTTCCTTTGCTCACTTATTAATAAGCAACCAATGATAGATGTGAATTTATATCCAAAATAATTAAATAATTCTAGAATTTGATTTAAAATTTATTTATAACCTTTGTATTGATAATTTGCGATGTTATTATAAAATAAATATTTATATTCTACTTTTTCAGTTTTGCTTCACAATTTCACCATTACTATTATAATTATTTGTACAGTTCTGCATAGTATTTTTAAAATATTAATTGTTTTACATTTTTGGAGTGTTACAAACTGAAATTTGAACGCAACCACTATAATCGAAAAAGACAACTTTGTACTGTATTTTAAAAGTCTGAGCAAAGTGTTGTTTTATCTGGCACTAATTCTAAAATGATGATTAACAAAGGAAATTGAAAAAAATAACGTTGTAATTAATGATAAATAGAGATCTCCAGCGAACAAACATTCATAAAATATTCTTTAAATAATAAAAAATTCAACAAACTCGCTTTTTGATTAAATAAAATAATTAGGAGTAGGACCACATTCTACATAGACAGAGTAAAAGGGTGGGGTCAAAGGACCCACAAGCCAGCTGTGTAGACATTTGCTTCTACTCTTTTTCTTATATATATATACCCGTTAGTTAGTGATGCTAACGTTTCAACTCACATTTCCACGATCTGCGTTTCGCGTTTATATATGTACACCATCAATCTGCGTTTAACATTTGGTTTTGACTTTCTATTGAATCTTATTTCTCTATTTAAAAGAAGAAAAAAAATATTGAAATTGGAAACGAGACCAATGATTGAAACGGCGGTCGTGGCCATCATGAATAAATGATACAAACTGGAAATGATTGAAAAGTGACTGAAAAATAAATAAAACATTAATCATGTTCTGCACCAACCGTCTATCATTTTTCAAAAGGCCCATATCAGGCCCAATAAGTTGAAAGTGTGTTTTAATCAATATACATAAGACATGGGCTTTATAGCCTAACTTTTTGGCCCGTTCAGTATTCCGGGTTTGATTGTGGCTTCACCGGTTTATGTAAAAAGACAAGATACCAATGAATTAAACCGGGATGAACTTGGTTTTGTTTTGGTGTTTGGTCTAGTTCATCGTTATTTGTACGCATTAAACTTAAACGAGTTATAATATACACGTAATCTAGCCTTGTGTTTCTTTCTGTACTTTTTTTTCTCTTTATATGTTCGTTCAGAAAACATATGGGTATTCATAGGCTTCCATGTTAGTACGTTTCATGTTTCTTCCTCTATGCTCTAGTCAACGAACCATGTGAGAGAGCATTTTTTGAGCTCTATCCAAGTTTATGATTTGATTATATCTTTGGTGGGGTTAGAGAAATTATGGAAATATAAATGTATATAAAAAAATATACACTAAATAGAAACGTGAAAGAAGGAGATGGGGTTGTTAATAAACAAAGAATTGAATGATCTTTCTCTCTCACTCACTTTCGTCAGCTCTTCTCCGCAAAAATCTCAGCTTCTTCCTTTACTATAGATAGCAAACAAACCAAGACCGTTCCTTTCTTTTTCCATTTTTTTTAGTTTGGGTTTCAGTTTCTTTGTTTCTCTCTCTTCTTGTTGGTTCTTTAGTTCTGGCTGGGTAAAGAAAAAACAAATGATGAACTTTGTTGAACAAGATGATTCCTCATGGAAGCTATGTTGATGTCTCTTGCTGACAACCAGCAGACAAAGACAGGATCTTTTGTTTTGTTTTTCTTCAAAGCTTAGAAGCTGCATTTTCTTCGTAATTAGTTTCTTCTCCTCCTTCTTCGTCTTACAGAGGAAATTTTTGTGTTCTAATTTTTTGAGTTTTGATTTGGTCTTCTTGGCAGGGTTTATCAAAAATGTCAAATCTTTCAGCACGAACAGGACGAGACCGTCAACGTTATGACAACAACTTCCGTCTTGTCTCTGGGTACACACACAAATCCTTTTTTATAGCTTCTGTGTGTGTGGTTGACTTTATAACTGTTTGAATCATTCTTGATGTGATGTGATGTGATGTGATGTGATGGGATGGGATCTCAGTCTCGTGTGTTGAATATGATGATGACAGATGCATTCCGTATAGGCTAGTGAAAGATGAAGAGGACTCAGATGTTGACCTTGAAAACAAGCTTCAAGTGCTTATGGTTTCATCTCCTAACCGACACGATCTTGTCTTCCCTAAGGTTTGTTTCATTTTTTTCCCTTGAATGAATTGATGCCTTTTGAAACTAATCACTTGGTGTATTATTGTTCAGGGAGGATGGGAAGATGATGAAACTGTTCTTGAAGCTGCTTCTCGTGAAGCTATGGAAGAAGCAGGAGTTAAAGGAATACTAAGAGTATGTTTCTTCTTCTTCATCAAAAGTTCTTCTTGAACAGACTTTTGCTTAGATTGAATTGTCTTTTGGGTCTGTTTTTTTTTTCTATAGGAAGATCCACTAGGAGTTTGGGAATTTAGAAGCAAGAGTAGCAGTCTAGAAGATGAATGCTGCTTAGGTGGTGGATGCAAAGGTTACATGTTTGCGTTAGAGGTCAAGGAAGAACTTACTGCATGGCCAGAGCAAGAAAACCGCGAGAGGAGATGGGTGAGCACCAGTACACTTGTTTGCTTACGTCTGTGTCCGTGTATGTTTTATATACAAATGACTTATTAGGGGTTTGTATAAATACGCAGCTGGATGTTAAAGAAGCTTTGGAACTGTGTCGGTATGAGTGGATGCAGAGTGCTCTTGAAGAGTTTCTAAGAGTGATGACAGAAGATGGAAGGACAAAAGAAGAGTCTCTTTCCCCTTCAAGCATTTCAAATCGAGGAGAACGTCAAATCGATTCTCGATACTGCTTTGTAGTTAACTAGTTTCATTAGTTTCTCTTAGGTATATCAAACTTCTTCAGTTGTTTATATGTTATGGATTACTGAAAAGCTAATGATTTAAGACTCAACATGTTTACCCTGTGACTTAGATGTGATTCTAACAAAAAAACATATATAGAGAGGCTACCATTAACTAATAGGTCCATTGTCTTAGATGCTCTCCAAAATAATACAACACACAAGAACAAGATTCAATGCAGTAATCACTCACAGACCAATGTAACTGAGTTCAAGAACACTTGATGAAATTGGCATTGATTGGCTTTGAACGTTTTACACAACAGAGTAGGCTATGAACTATGTTGATGTTGTGTGCTCCGTTTGTAGCTCTCAAGTCCATATGACTCCACAACCAATACACTGTGATTTTGTGACTACCATTGTATCTTTAGGTTCGTCTATCTCCTGTTGTTGGCTGTTGCTGGAAAGAAGAACAACTACAACCACGAGACACCAATATGAAGTATATATGGAGTTCTCTTCTCAACGACAGCCTCAGTGAGGTTAATGACAATCCTCTACCTCCGAATTTAGATCTCCCTCTTCGTTCAATCTGATTTAGTTATCTTATTCCCTCTATGAATTGTCTACTAGTTTACTTCTTGTGAAAACTGCACAGTGCAACCTGATACTAATCATTCTTCTACGTAAAATATAAGTAAATGTAACATATAGAAATATTTGTTTCTCTGTAGTCTTTTCATTACCAATCATCATCTTGAGAACGTAACTAAAAAAATTAGCCAGTTGAAGATATACATGACTACAAGACAATAATCAAGACAGGAATTTATCTAGAGTTGCAATATCCAGGATGATGTTACAGAAGCATCAAGCGTACGTCCCTACAAAGCTTCAGCTGAGAAATTCAGAAAATGCAAATAAATAAATAAAGTATTACAGCTAGAACCTCCAAAGTTATTAGTGTTCTTACCAATAGGAAGCAATTATCCATCAACCAAGAGTTGAATCTCCGCGTCTGAGCCATTCTCTGAAACACGACTGCATTTTCTCGCGGCTCTCAGCATTGGAGATATTCACTGTAGGTATAATCTTATCTGGCTTTAAAAACTGTGTGAAAAACGAAACCAGTTAATGCCAAAACAAGTGTTAAACCTATCCAGGACATAGACACGAATAGAAGATAACAACAAAATTCACGGTACGCACTTGAACAAACTCGCGAAGTTCTGTGAAGCTTGAATGCTCACTATATGGAACCCCTACAAAAAATTAATAAGTACAGACATTCAGACAAATCGATCTTAATGATACTTGGAGCTATGTGCAAAATGAAGCTCACCATAAATGGTAATTTTCCCCCTTGAAGTTGGCTTTATTAGATCAAGGTGTTCACCTACCTTCTCGGAATAAGTCCAACCTGAAACCAAACTTCACTTTTTGTACTAATAGTTTAATCAAAAACCTTTAAAAGGAACTGCCAGGCAAAATCAATTCACCTGTGGGCCTAAATGCCAAAACTGCTCCATACTGTTCTCTATAAACCTTCAAGTGTTCATCGAGTCTCTTCAGAGAAATTATCAGATCATGAGAGATTGACATGGAAGTTATATAACAAGCCTTGGAATAAGCATATTGGTTTCAGAGAAATACTTCAACTTTCAATGCTGACATAGGCAGAACATGAAGACATGTGGCTTTCCCATCTGTACAAAGACTCTTTGAAATCTCATCCCATCCAAAAGATTGCAGTATCCGTCTTCTTGAAGCATTTGCAAATATCTTAACCTGAAAATCCCCACGAGGTTAGAACATAGAAGTCCAGAAAAGATATCTAAAAGCAAAGAGAATAATGGCCCAAGCAACTTATACCCCAAGTGCTTTGGCTATAGCTAGATAAACACATTCTTTTCCAATGCTATAAGAACCAACCACAATCAGAGTCCTCGGTTGCTTCCTGAGGAACTCCTTTGAGATTCTCACAACATAGCTTAATACATCTTCTTTAGAGGGGAATCTGAAACATATAAAAAACAATGGATCAAACTTTACAAGCATGCTCTCTAATACTATTTGAAAATACTTGATCTCACTTGTATCTGGGATTGCAATAGGTTGTATCCAAATACAGCACATGAACTCGCCGGTTAAAGAGGAGAGGATGAGTATGCATCTGTTTAGAAGCCCTGAAATCTCCAGTATGCAGATAACATGTTCCATCTAAGAGACGGAAGTGAATAAGGGCGGCACCTGGGCAATGGTTAGCTTCAATTAAAGTGACTCTGATCCCATTAATAGTGTACTCAACATCTAGCTCCAACGGATGGATAAACCTGCACACACAGAGAATCATCACCACACAGAAAATTAAATACACAAACTTGAAAGGATTGCCTTTAGATATAAATGATGCATTAGCAAAAGAACTCACGAGGGATTAACAGAGAGACTAAGTCTGAGAAGACGACTAGTGAGGGAGGAGCAGTAAATGGGACCATGAGACCAAGCTTTAGTGAGACCAATGTAATGATCAGCGTGAAAGTGAGTAAGAAAGTAAGCAGAACACCCTTGAACACAACCATATCGAAAGGCATCAACAGTAAACGGTGTTCCTGTAGAGAATCAAGGGGAAAAATTGGCAAAAGAGAGAAGCACAAATGAATGCGAAAGAAGAGTAAGTGACCTGGAAGTTTCTTGTAAAAAGGGCATTGTCGAGGCGTGTCATTGGCAAATGGAGAGTCTCTAAGTCTCTTCCTTGAAGCAGTACTCGTCTTTTTCGCCGACGAGGACGAGGAAGAAGCAGGTGAAGTGAAAGGAGAAGGCTTTTGTAAACCCCAAACCTGAAACAAGTCCGTTTGTTTCGTTGTCTTCTTCTTCGTGGTCTCAGGGGTAACCTTCTGTAAACCCCAAACCTGAAACAAGTTGGCTTGTTTCATCTTCTTACTGTCAGGAGTAACCTTGTCGGTCTCTTCGTCTTCTTCCAACAAACAAGACCAATCAGAACCTGCCTTGTAGAAATCAGAAGCAAAACCCTTTTCTCCTTCATCTTCAACAACATCGTCATAGAAACTAAACCCCTCTTCTTCTTCTTCTTCTTCTCCTCCAACACTGTCGTTGAAACGAGAACCAAAACCGTCGTCGTCTTCATCGAAAGCATCCATTTTTTTCTTTGTTTCTCAGCGATTCTCAGATAACGAAAGGTCAAAAGGGTCAATTTTGCGTACGAAGAAACATTCTAACCCGCCCGCCAAATAAAGGATAGCCCTAGCAGTTAATATCCGAAATGAACCGAACCCAAATTTCAATTTTTGGTTCAGATTTGGTTTTAGATTTGTTTTAGTATGGAAAGTTACTTAAAATATTTCGGTTCGGTAAGGTAGTCAGTTTGTTCGGTGTTCATTTTTTTACCAAATTCGATTAATTGAACCGTACTAACCAAAATAATATTTACTAACCAAAATAAGAAAATTGTACCGTTCAAAAAATCGTTAGACACTAAACAGACGCTAACTCAAGCATAACACCTAATTGCATGGGCTTAATACTAGTAAATGTTTAAATTATAAGTTAAACGGTTTATGCGTTGATAAATCATAATAATATATATAACAATATAATAAATATATGTAATGTTTTATATTAAATAGCATTATTTACAAATAATAAAATTTATATTATTTTAGTTACATAAAGTTCTATATTATTGTAGTTACATAAAATTCTATTTTATAATATATTAATTATTATAATTTATGAATAATAAACTATATATTATTTATTATTATAGTATTATGATTGTCTAGACAATTTAAAAAATAATTGCTACAATTTTATAAGGTATAATATTTAAACGCTGCATACATGCATGGTTATCTAAAACGATTTCTTAAACATTGAATTTAACTAAAAACTAGATCTGGACCCGCGCGCCAGCGCGGGTATTACGTTTGCGTTTCTTTTATTAAATGATGTAATTAAAATGTTTTGTAGTTTTAAAAATAATTTGTTTGTGTGTTAAAACATATATTTTCTGAACCCGTATCCGAACCCGACTCAAAAAATCCGAACCAAAATCCGAATTAAAGTAGCAAAATATCCAAATATGTATTGAATTATGAGAGATTGTATATCCTAATCCGAACATGTAATACCCAAACCCGAATGAATATCCAAAATAACCGAACTTATTTATATTTAACTTTATATTTCTAGTTTAGTTCTTTAATTTTATTTAAATTTTTTATATTGATGTTACTGATACTTTAATATCATATATATATATATATATAATTATAAGCATTAAACACACAATAAATAAATTGGAAAAGACAATCATTAAAATAGGAAGGTAAGTAAAACATAATAAATAAACTAAAAAAGACAAGCATTTAAATAAGTAGTTTATTTAATTATATCAGTGGCATGAAAGTGTAAATAAGTATGAAAACTCAGGAGTATATTTTATTGGGTACTTCCCTTTTAATAAGATAAATAATCAAAATTATCTGAATTTTTTAAAGATAATTAAAATGAACCAAAATTTAACTGAAACCGAAAATATTGGATCGTTTCAATAAATTATTCAAAACCCGAAATAGTTGAAAACCGAAATAAATCAAACCGAGTTTTAGGTTCAGGTCGGTGAGATTTTAGACAACCTAAACTAACTGAACTCAATTAACTGAATAAACCGAAACCTCAGGATTTATGGCCATTGAGTGTCGGCTAGAGAGAGAAAGAGAGAGAGTAAAAATGGTAAAAAGCCCAACAAAACGTGAGGAGCAGAAAGAAGACAGATAATACCACAAAGAGGGGGCCCAACCATGGAATTTGCCAACATTTGATCGAATCTCATCTTCATCATCGTCGTCGTCGTCTTCCTTTAACCCGTCACCGTCGTTGAGAATTTTCTCGGCGATTGGGACTTCCTCACGAAAAATCAAACCTTTTTTTTATTTTTCTACATTTGAGGAAAGATCCAATTTTTATCCTTCCTTTGACTCGACGCCATTGTGTTTGGTCAAAAAAGCTAAATCTAAAAAACCATTTTTTTGGTTTGTTGGGAGAGAGAGATAGAGGAGGAGGACTTGTGATCTGAATCAATCTGGATCTGAAGAAGAAGCTCTTCTACCCGTCTCCTCGTAGTTTTTTTCTCCGTTTTGATCTCTGATTCAAGAAACACATGATGTCTTCTTTATGTGCCTTATTAAAGCAGCAAGCTTTTGTGTGTTTTTTTTCTCTTGCAGATCACATGAGAGCCTGAGCTTTGGTGATTGCTCCAAGTTTGCAGCTTTAGATGATCCTTTAATTGGACCCGTCTCTGTTCTTTAAACATTATGGGAGAGTGGGTTATTGGAGCTTTCATCAATATTTTTGGAAGCGTTGCTATTAATTTCGGCACTAACCTTCTCAAATTGGGACATAATGAGGTCTGCATTTGCCTCTGCCAAATACTCTTTGGTGTTACATTATTTGACCTTACTTTGTTTGATTTTGTGTGTTTTTGTCAGAGAGAGAGGTTAGCTTTACAGGATGGTGGTGGAGGAAAGACTCCGTTGAAGCCTATTATTCATTTTCAGACATGGAGAGTTGGTATGCTTTGGTCTTTAACCCTTTTTCCCTTAGAAGGAAGTAAGCTAGTTCTGAGCTCTGTTTTTTGGTTGGAAACTTATAGGGATCCTTGTCTTTCTTCTTGGGAATTGCCTCAATTTCATTTCGTTTGGTTACGCTGCTCAGGTAGAGTCATTTGTTCCCACTTTCATTAGGTTTCTCTTTTGCTTACATACCTTTACACACTCTCTTTGCAGTCTCTTCTAGCAGCGCTTGGATCCATTCAGTTTGTATCCAACATAGCGTTTGCTTATGTTGTATTGAACAAAATGGTGACTGTCAAGTACGTAAACCATCCTCTCTGCAATCATTAACAATGCTAATTTACTTTATCTCTCTCTCCCTCTTCTAATATCTTTGGTATGCCTTTGTCACAGAGTACTTGTTGCTACAGCCTTTATAGTTCTTGGAAACGTTTTCCTGGTAGCATTTGGTAATCATCAGTCACCAGGTAACTTAACTATTCTTGAACCGAAAGTTTTTTTGTCTATCCGTTAAGGCGTGACCTAATGCAAGTCTTATGTGCTCAGTTTTCACACCCGAACAGTTGGCAGAAAAATACAGCAACGTGACATTCTTAGTATACTGTGGGATTTTGATCTTAATCGTAGCTGTAAACCATTTCCTATACAGGTGAGTCTTGCATAGTCTTACAATATTTTCCAACTATCTGCACTCTTTCGTGATGTGTTTAAGCGGAATGAATATTCAGGAAGGGAGAAGTTTTGATATCTACACCTGGACAAGAGATTAGCTCATACTGGAAAATGTTGCTTCCTTTCTCATATGCTGTGGTCTCTGGCGCCATAGGATCATGTTCGGTTTTATTCGCTAAGTCACTGTGAGTTTGTAAATCTGCTGAGTTTTCTCGAACAAACTGATAAGTTATGCCCTGGACTTCAAGTGTTAATATGAGTTTCATCTTGCAGCTCAAACTTGCTGAGATTGGCCATGTCTAGTAGCTATCAGTTGCATAGCTGGTTCACATACTCTATGCTTCTTTTATTCCTCAGTACAGCTGGATTCTGGGTAAAGCCTTAGCTAATGAAATTTTTATCTGCTTTGTTTGTGCAAGTTACTAAATTAAAAATGTCTTTTGTTTGCTTCTGTTGCAGATGACAAGGTTAAATGAAGGATTGTCTCTCTATGATGCAATTCTCATAGTTCCAATGTTTCAGATTGCTTGGACTTTCTTCTCCATTTGTACAGGATTCATCTACTTTCAAGAGTTTCAGGTTCATCCATTTACTTAAGAGTGATCATTTCCCTCTATTTTCTTTGTCTTGAGGCTAAGAAAGGGATCTTAGATGATTAGTTTGATAACCTTGTATCACTACCCTTATTATTTTTCTCCTTCTTTACACAGGTTTTCGATGCGTTAAGAACGACAATGTTCGTATCAGGAATGCTGTGCGTATTCATAGGCATATCTTTACTAGCACCTGATGATACAAGAGGCAACGAGTCAAAAGACAATACATCATCTCTTGACTCAATAGTGTCCTCGGACGTGCCATCCGAGGAGGACAGGTTGGTAACGCCTACTTGTTAGATCGTTAATTCATAAAGTCAGCTATATTTTTGACCTTTTGATGTTTTTTTCAACAGGTTGATATCACAATCGTCTGAAGATGGACATAGCAAAGACACAAGAGTGGTTGTACAAGGAATGTATATGAAAGCAACTGATCTATTTGCCAAGACAAAGGTATCCACAAAGCCAAAACATCTTCACTGGTAAGCTTTATCAATAGTACTAAAACAAAAAGTTCAACTCTTCTTTTCTCTGTGTTGCAGACTGCTTGTTTGGCGGCATTGGGCTTTGGCGAAGACTCCATAAACGCATCAGCTATTCTCGTGATGCCTATGGTATCTTCAAAGATTACAGGGTTTAGAGGGAACGGTCTCGAACGAGCTAAGATTCTGTCAATGAGAGGATCAGGATGGAGCAAACTAGCCATGGAGGAAGAAGGAACAAGAATGCTTGAAAAGACTTCTCATCATCACCCTTTAAAGGCTTAAGTAGATTAGTAAAAAAAAAAGAGAGCTAATGAGACAGTTTCTCAGGTACAGTCTTCTCTTTTATCATATTATGGCTTTAGTAGCAAAAACCATTACACGATTGTGTATTCTTGCAAAAAACCAAAAATGTATTATAACATTACATCTCTGTATATTATTATTATTGTTTGAAACCTGTTATAAAGAGTTTCGTAAAGTACAAAAATGTAAATGGGACAAAGTTAATACAAATCACTTCCAGTTGTTAGTAACAATGTCAGCCAAATCAACAACTCTCTGTGAGTAACCCCATTCATTATCATACCAAGCAATCACCTTAACCATATCATCTTCCATCACCATAGTGAGTGAAGAATCAATGGTGGACGACACATCTGAGCATCTGAAATCAACTGACACAAGCGTCTCATCGCAGACATCAAGGATACCTTTAAGCTCTTTCCCTGCAGATTCTCTGAAAGCAGCGTTAACTTCTTCTGCAAAAGTCTTCTTGGAGACCTGCACAACGAGATCAACCACTGACACGTTCGGTGTTGGTACACGGAGAGCGATTCCGTTGAGTTTTCCTTTTGAGGTTAGGGAGCACGAGAGCCACTGCTTTAGCTGCTCCTGTAGATGTGGGAAACAATGTTTAAAGCACCTGCTCTTGCTCTCCTTAGATCACGGTGGCTGGCGTCTAGTAACCTCTGGTCACCGGTGTATGAGTGAGTAGTTGTCATTGTACCCTTTGTGATACCTACAATGTCACAACACACATTAAAACACTGTTTCATTGATCCAAGAGGATTTAAAGCAGAAGTGAAACTATTGCATACCGAACTTCTGGTCTAGAACTTTGACGAAGGGAGCAAGACAGTTAGTAGTGCAAGATGCATTGCTGATGATCGGTTCATCAGGATTATAAGCATCGGCGTTGACACCAACAACATAAGTTGGAATGTCTCCTTGGCCAGGAGCTGTAATGATAACCTTCTTGGCCCCAGCTTCAATGTGTTTCCCTGCACCTTCTCAATCGACAAACACTCCAGTTCCTTAAATGACAATGTCGATTCCTAACTCCCTAAGAACCAATCACCAACACAAAGACATTCAAATGATTATCAGACTGATCAAGTTTCAGACAAAGAACTGCATTGTTGACTTACTTCCAGGGGAGAAGAGACGGGTTGTGGTTAGACACAACCTTGATGAGCTTTCCATCTACAGAGAGGGCGGCGTCTCCGGAAGGTTTCACGTCGGCGTCAAAGATTTCGAGGGCAGAATCGTATTTAAGGAGTTGCGAAGCCTGCTTGACACCACCAGTGTCGTTAATGGCAATGACACTTCTGAGTCCTTACGTCCATGCCAGCATCTCAAGAAGTTCCTCCCAACCCCACCAAATCCGTTGATAGCCACCTTAAGTTTAGCCTCGGTGACATCTTTTCTGTATCCACCACTGCTTCCCATCTAGCAACATGCAAACAAAAAAACATCTAAATGGTTTAAAGAACAGTAAAACAGACGCAAACAGACCAAGTCTGATCGCAGAACGTGTCCGATCTATCAACATACACTGTTTCTTGGTATAAACATGGCATAACACATAACATGAAAGCTACAGATAATGCTATAGGAAAACAGAGAACTCACTGCAGACGTCTGGAAAGTGACAGCGGAAACAAACTCATCGGAAGTAAGTTTCTTGCCGAAGGGAAGTGAAGCAGAGGAGCTTCTCAGTCCTGAGAACTCAGAACAAACCCTGAAGACAAAAAACACAAACACGTTTAGTTAACTTGTGAAGAGACACTAAAAGAAATCATCATCATCAAAAGAAGGGAGGTAACCTGAAGAGATGGTTTGGGGACAGAGAAAGTAGCTGAAGCCATGGTGACCAGACAGGATGGAAGTTAAGGTTGTAACAGCAGATGAAAGATGTGAAGTAGAGAGGTGGTAATATAGTAAAATGAAATGATGATGAGTTGGAGGCAAAGAAGATTAGATTTTGGAAAGCTTTTGTTACTCATTAGTCATTTGTATGGTTATCAAATATATCACTCTCTTTGTAATCTCTCACGTTACTATGATCACAGTTTCACTAAGGGGGTGTTATTGAATAGGGTAATTTAATAGAATTGAGTGTAATCTAAATCTAGACCTAAATCAATTGTTATTGGATTGTGTATTTGGTAGATAGAATTTAAATCCACTAAAAAACCCTGTTATTCAATATTTTTTAGATTTTGTTAGAATTCAGTATTGGTGAATTTTAATGGAATTCAATGTATCTTTTTAACTAAAACAAATCCTACGTTTTTTATCAATATTTTGAAGGAAACGAGGCTGCTATAAAAAATCTTAACTACCTCAAAAATTCCACAGCAGTTACTAGAAATACATGGCATTAAAGTAAAACGAAATCCTATATGCATTATAGTGGATTCATCAAATTCCATCAAAATACTTGCATACTTAAATTCCAATACTTGATTACAATTCCAATATTCAATAACACCTCCTAAGTCTCTTCAACTTGTCTGTGTAGTCATGGTCAAATATAGATAAGGCTTTTAATTTGGACATTTACTTCTTTTTTTTTTTTAAATACAGTAAAATTCTATAAATACATACACAGTAAATTAATAATTTTAATCAAATTAGACCACATTAGAATATAATACAAATTGATAAAATAAAATATACTTTTCCTAATATCATAAATTAATATTATTTTCTAGAAAATTTATCTAATACAAAGAAAATATTATATAACTATATATTTAAAAGTGAAATGCTTTGAATTTTTTTCTTATTATTTTAAAAAATTTAATACTTTTCTCTGTTCCGAAAGATTTATGATTCAGAAAAAATATTTCAAAAATATACATCTTAAATTTTAATATATTATTTAATAATAAACTGTATTTTTTTAAAAAATAATTATATTTCTTAAAATTCTATTGGTTAAAAATTATAAAAAAATAATTAATTACAAAAATAATAAATTAATAATTAAAATTTAATATATATATTTTAATATATGTAAAAACTTTAAAACGTGGATATTTTTGGAATAGATGAAGTGTTATTTAACTACGTTTACACATTAAAATCTACATTTATAATTTACTAAAAACAATATAAAAACATAACATATGAAACAAAATTATAAATCTAATTATTATATAAATTGTGAAAATTTATTTTAAATAATAATAAAATATATATTTAGAAATAAAATTCTAATTAATAATTTTATAAATTATTAAAATAGTATTGTTTTAACGTCATTAATCTACAACAAATTTTACTTTTAATGTTTTCTCTGAAACGACGACGTCTAGTGTGAATCTCCTCCCCTGCTTCATCACCATCCACACACGATCAATCGAGGAGAGAGGGAGAGAGAAACCGGTGGATTCCCATCAACTCATGGCGGCTCCATCGCCGTCTCCACCGCCAAACCTCCTCTCTCCTCCACACTTCCAACCCGACAGAGCTTCCTTCTTCCTCAAAACTTGTTCAAACTTCCCCCAACTCAAACAAATCCACGCTAAAATCATCCGCCACAACCTCACCAACGACCAGCTTCTCGCTCGTCACCTCATCACAGTCTCTTCCTCCTTCGGAGAAACCCAATACGCTTCTCTCGTCTTCCGTCAGCTCCACTCTCCTTCTACTTTCACTTGGAACCTCATGATAAGATCTCTCTCCGTTAACAACAAGCCTCGTGAAGCTCTCCTCCTCTTCATCCTCATGCTCACAATCCATTCAGAGCTCGATAAATTCACGCTCCCTTTCGTCATCAAAGCTTGTCTCGCTTCTTCGTCTCTTCGTTTAGGTACTCAAGTCCATGGTTTAGCTATCAAAGCTGGGTTTTTTACGGATGTGTTCTTACAAAACACTCTCATGGATCTTTACTTCAAGTGTCGGAGACCGGATTATGGTTGTAAGGTGTTCGATGAAATGCCTGGTAGAAACATTGTTTCGTGGACGACTGTGCTTTACGGTCTTGTCTCTAATGAACGGTTAGATGATGCTGAGATTGTGTTCAGACAAATGCCGATGAGGAATGTTGTTTCTTGGACTGCGATGATCACTGCTTACGTCAAGAACCGTAGACCTGATGAGGCGTTTCAGCTTTTCAGGAGAATGCAGGTTGATGACGTGGAGCCTAACGAGTTTACGTTAGTTAGTATGTTGCAAGCTTCGACTCAGCTTGGGAGCTTGTCTATGGGGAGATGGGTTCATGACTATGCTCATAAGAATGGATTCTTGCTTGATTGTTTCCTTGGAACTGCTTTGATTGATATGTATAGTAAATGTGGGAGCTTGGAGGATGCGAGGAGAGTTTTTGATGTGATGGAAAGTAAGAGTTTAGCGACTTGGAACTCGATGATTACTAGCTTGGGGGTTCATGGTTTGGGTGATGAAGCTTTGTCTCTGTTTGAGGAGATGGAAGATGAAGAAGGGGTGGAACCAGATGCTATCACTTTTGTTGGTGTCTTGTCTGCTTGTGCAAACACTGCGAATGTAAAAGACGGTTTGAGGTACTTCTTACGCATGATCTATGTTTATGGTATCACACCAATTGAAGAACATAATGCTTGTATGATCCAACTGTTGGAGCAAGCTCTGGAAGCGGACAAAGTTGATTCTATGGATTATGATTCAAATATCAACACTTCATTTGAAGTTGAAAGCACGGATAGAGTGAACGAAAGGCTTGAAAATTGGAACCAACATCACATTACGTTCTCCAAGTGGGATGCAGACTGATTTTGAAGGGTAAGTGTCTCTTTTCATATAATTTTTTCCTCTTTTAAACAGATTCATATTCAGTCTTTGTAACTACAAGAATAGTTCATGTCTTAGCTCTCATGTTTACTTGAAAATTTACCATAATTGTAGAAAGTAGAAAAATCGAATTGTACTTGGAGTGTTGTGGTCTTAATATAGACATGTTATTATGAGTTTGGTAGTGGATTTCTCAAGACGATCATTAACTTTGCAACTTTCATTAAAGTCTTATTTGAAACTTCGTGAGACAAGCATTGTTTAAACAACATGCATACGAAGAGAGTAGAATCAATCAGAAACATATATTTTTATTTGGAAAATGAAAATTAAAGATGAAACTGAGATGGTATTACATAAATTCGTTAACTTGGGTTTGGCTATGTTTGGCTTGAGCAACAGCAATCTCTGCTTGAGTTCTGGCCAAAAGAGTTTGGGTTTTCTGAATTTGAGTTTGGAGTAAAGAAATGATCCCAACACATCCATAAACAGGATCGTCTACTCTGCATTTTGCCTCAAAAGACAAAGATTCCACTGCTTCAGCTCTTGTCTGAACAGGAAGTTGCTGCCAAAAGATCCACCATCAATATTTAATACAAGAATGTTATCTTAGATGGGGATTTAGAACAGAGACAGACAAATAGTTTATATACCTGAAGCATTTTGGAAACATTTCCAGCACCATAGATTCTGTGGATACATGCAAATTTATCAGGATTATTTGGAGGGAAATAAGGTGAGAAAATGCAATCTTTTGGACATCTTCTTCTCAGATATTTGCAAGCAGCACATCTTTTAGGATTCATTACAGATTTTCTCGAAGAGAAGAAGGATACCAAAAGATTGTGAAATCTAAGAACAAAGATTTGGCTTATTTGTATTCTTCTTGTTTCCTTTTCTTTTCCAATGATCCAACGGCTACTTTCCAGTTTATGAAAATTTTGAGGACATTTACATAAGGTAACTTCTTAATGTTGATTCTCATTGTTACTAATTAGTAGAATATTATCGTTAAGTGTTAACTTTGTTAAAACTTAGGAAAAATCGTTGGTGCATTAATTCTCGTCGCTTGGTTGAAACCAAGAGGTCTTTGGAAATTATGATCGGATTTTAAGTCTTCTAATTGTGCTTTATCTAAGGTTCTTCTGCCTTCTATTTTTCTTTGATTTTGTACTCATTGAAAAGGAATAAAGGGAAATAAATAGTTAGAAACGAATTAAAAAGAGATGTCACATGCGCGTGCGACATAGATTTTTGATTAAAGAGACGAAATGGACGGTGAAGACACTCTATCACTCTTATCTTCAGCCTCACATCACCAATAACTTTTGCAGAGATTCTTGGTTCGAATATCTATTTTTACATTTCTTTGCAATCTTGTTTAGATGGAAATTATTGTTATATATATATATTAAAAGTTAGGTTTCGTGGTTAGTAGCCATAAAATTATAGGAAGGAATGTGGTCTTTCCACCAAAGCCAAAGTATTATCACTTGGTTCTACCTCCACTAACAAATTATTCTAAAGTCTAAACCTCCTTTTTGTTTGTAGCTTTTAAGGAAATTAAAGGTTTTTGTGTAATTGTTTCTGCGAATATTCTCTCAGTTCTGTCTTCTGAAGCCATTTTTGCCATTTCAATTTTTTTTCACATTTTACCTTAAAGCATTCTCTAGTGTACTTCTCTTCATACATAATCTCATTAGTTAACTTTATTATATGAAAAAGTTTCAAATTCACTTTACAGTTTGGTGTCTTTTGATATATTAAATATAATAAAAGAAGGCTAGCTTAATAGACATATTACAAATTATGGGCAATTAAACATGTTATCTTCAATTTACGTTTATATCTCCATAAATTATTATAGATGGTGAATTAGTAATATACTTAGTAAAAATCACTTCTACTTCTTTTTTTGTTAAAAAAGTACAATCAACCATAAAGATCAAATTTTGTAAGAAAAACATTAATATTAATTTTTATTACAAGCAATAAGTAAAATATTATCAAACCTCTGAAATTGCAATCATACATCATAACACTACAGAAAAAGCTGAAACAAGAGCCATCACCTTCTCACATCCACAAAAAGGTGGAGAAGGGAAGCAAAAAGAAACATCATGATCTCCCAAAATAACTCAATTGAAAATAAAACATATGCCAAACACAGGTACCTATAGGGATAGAACCGGTGGCATAACTGATCTAAAAATCTTATCATCTCTAGCCCAAAAGATATAATCGGTGGGATAATGGAATAACCCTAAATTTCTATTAAAGGTTTTATAAAGGGCATAGTTTTTCTTGGGAAGAAGCTATAAATCTCTTGGGATAATAACCATCAATATTACTCTTCTTCAAGCAATAACCAATGCTTGAAGGAACCAAAGGCCCTTGTGTTTTGCCGTACGAGTTCCAACACAAAGCGTGTTGCTGTTGATGAGTTTGTAACCCTCTGATTCCTCCCGAAGGTCTTAACCTTATATCAATTAGATCCACGTCCATGCATGGTACGTTGTTGCTGCATGCAATACGTACAGGTTGTGCCGTGAAACTACCAACGATGTTGTTGTATTTGACGTTCGAAATTGATACTGCGCCAGTCTGATTCTTACACTTGGATTTATCGCAGTAATATTGGTCTATTACTATCGGTACTTGCACGTCTGTTACTTGTATGTTGGAGAATGTTAGGTTCTTGACAACCCCTAAACCTCCCTGCGGATAAACATTCCACGTCGTCATTCACAGAAAACTTAAAATGTAATATTGTATTATATATGAAATGAAATAGTTTGATCTTGATTCAGTTAGTTAAAATGGAACTAAACCAAACTAAAAAGGGTCAATATCAACTGGAACACGAAGCAACCGGTTCATTTTATAGTCGAATCTACTATTATACTTTGGATTTTTAGTCTTTCGAAATACTAAAGATAAAATGTTGTTGATAAATTGAATAAAAATGAACTAAATCATATATACACAAACATGAATGTTCAATTATATAATGTGATACATATCTTTGTAATATATTAAATATAACATATGTACCTGCCAAGTCTTGATTCGAACACCAGCAAGAGTGTTCTGTATTGAGATATCCTCAACAATGATATCAGACACACATGCAACGGTCTCATCTTTCCCCAGACTTCCTATGCTGTGATCACCAAAAAAAAAAAATCAGTGAAACTGAAAGGAAAACAAAATGAATATTGTATTATATTTTTTTTTTGTGTGTGTACCAACCTGATGCCATGGCCAGGGCCACAACTGATGTGGTGAATATGTACATTGGAGGAGCCAGTTTGAATGGATACACAATCATCTCCTGTATAATAGAAGGCAATGCTTATTAAACGAAATTTGAAACTGTTAACTTTAGAACTAACTAAAGTCTACCCGTATAACTATATGCATATATAATAAGTAACTAATAATTTTTATTGAAGTTATTAAATTATGATTTGGGTTTAGCATTTAGACTATGAACAATGGGGGCTCTTAAGTGAGTTCTTAAGGGGTAGGGTCCACTTTAAAAAAAAAACACCCCTTAAAACTCTTCTGTAAGAA
Source organism: Sinapis alba (assembly GCA_012274485.2). Taxonomy (NCBI): domain Eukaryota; kingdom Viridiplantae; phylum Streptophyta; class Magnoliopsida; order Brassicales; family Brassicaceae; genus Sinapis; species Sinapis alba. The sequence continues at coordinate 110,082 of MU105664.1, read as the reverse complement.
CCCAACTCTTACACTGTTTGTGGATCCACTGATATGTGATGGCCCGCGATTAGTTAATTTGTTTTCTTTGTTTTTTTAAAAAACAAAAAAGTAAAAAAAAAAAAAAAATTAAGAACCCAATAAGAATTCTTAGAGTTAATCATTGTCTTAAATACATTAGAATCTCTGGTGTTTAAACATTTAGAATCTTCGGTCCACACATCTATGTTAATATGTCTATAAATTTTAACAATAAATTAAAGAAAAGAGAGCTTTTTCGTTCTGCATGCTTGCTTGTTTGCATAAAAAGTTAGTTTGGGTGACAGTTATACCGTTAAGTGTTGTTGCCAATGATGTCTTTTCCCGTTTCGTGTTTTTATTTTATAATACTTTTAAAAAGGTTTTACATTACTTATCTCCTTTTTTCCTGATATTCATTTCACTTTGGCGATACAACGTGGCGACCACTATGTTCAATTAAATTTTTAGTTTATTTATTTATTTAATTCAACATTTCAACTGCATAATGAGTCACATAATATTGGAGCAATGCCACGGTAGAAGGCAGAGCAAACTCCAATTCATAAATGATTCCATATGCAATAGGCTATATGTCCATTTCACCAATTAGAGCATGTTTAAGGGATGCTTAGGAGGAGTACTTAGCACAAAATTAATATAATAGTAGGTGAGTCCCACTAATATATTAAGCACCTATGCTTCTGGAATTTATTTAAGCTCTAATACTTATACTGTTTGCAGACTTCACTGATATGTTGTGGTCCGTAATTGATTCGTTTTTTTTTTTTTAATCAAAAAAAAAAAATTTAAGCATCCACTAAAAATGCTAGGATTGATGATGCTCTTAATAGTTAGAAAACGACCAAAGCGCATGACAAAGCTTATAGATGATGCGGATTATATATCAATCATACTCACTAATCAAAAACATTGAAAGGTATTTATTAGTATATTGTATAAATAATTGCTTAAGCTTTAGTGGACAAATATACACAGATCTGTAATCTGATCCGGCCAATTTATTTGGTTTAGAGTGTGAACATATGACAGCTTCTTAATTTTGTAGGTTTTTTGTTAGATGAAATTTGTAGTAAAGGAATATTAGTTACGTACCGCAAGCGATGTTGGAGTGTTGAATCTCGACATTACGTGTGTTCTGGAGGTGGATGCCGTCGGTGTTAGGGCTATTCTCCGGCGAAGAGATCGTTATGTTGTTGACTTTGACTCCATCGGAATCATCAAACTTTAGGTGACACAATGGGCTGTTCACAATGCTTATGTCACGGACCGTCACGTTACCACTTGAATAAAACCTAAGTGCCTATGCGTATAAAGTAAACCAATCAATACGCTTACCAATTTTATTTTTATATAAGAAGTTGCAAATTAGTCTATTAGGGATATTATATCCCACATCGGGAATTCTAAGGGACATTAAGTAATATATAAAGGGTTAGGGCCAATCCACTTATCACCAATTGGTTTTAAGTTGGAAGCCCATAACAAACCCAAATCTATCATGGTATCAGAGCCCAGATCCTAAATACCCTAAACCCCTAATTAATTAGCCCTTCATGACCGGGTATAAAGGTCATAATTAACCCTACCCGACCGGGTATAAAGGTCGTAATTAACTCGCTCGACCGAGTATAACTGTCTTAAAGTTCCGAGATTTCTAGCCGATAAGAGCCATCATCTCGAGGAGGGGTATTAGGGATATTATATCCCACATCGGAAATTCTAAGGGACATTAAGTAATATATAAAGGGTTAGGGCCAATCCACTTATCACCAATTGGTTTTAAGTTGGAAGCCCATAACAAACCCAAATCTATCATAGTCTGATAACAATAATAATAATAAGCTTATATATACTCAGTTACTCACCGTTGGTTTCATTGGTGGGATATACTTATTTCTCTTCTGAAAAAGAAGACAAAAGCAAACAAACAATCATAAAGACGTCTAAACATACTTTCGTTTAAATTAAAATTAACAATTTGTAGTATTTAAGACATAAAATCTTAAACTATATATATATTTAAAAGTAAAGGCTGGAATCTCTTGGTTTGAACCTCGTATCCGAGTTTTAAGTCGAATAATAATCTACTATATATGCTGTTTAAATACTGGAAAATAAAAACGTACTTGAGTTTGATAATTGTCTAAGTTCCACCAGTTATAGCCACGAGCATCAAGAGTCCCCGAGCCTTGGATTGTGACATGACTGACCCATTTGAAGTTAAGCCACTGAAACAAGCTTGACTTGGGCCATGACCCTATCTTAGCAGGAGCCACTAAGGTTCCTTCTATTTGAACCACCGTTTCCTCCTTGCATGGTCCTTGCAGCGTCACCGCCTTCACCATAAACTCTTTCCCTGCCGGAATCTCCACCTTCCCTCCGACCACTTTACAAGCCGCCTTCCATGCTCCGACCAATGCCTGCGCAGCTCCCCAATAATACAAATGTCATAATCAATAAAGAAAAATGCCTATACATATCCCTAAAACCAAAAAAAAAGATCTAAATATCTGGTCCGACGACAAGTATTTTAGATATATTTTAAGCTTTGGTCAAAAAAAAAGTATTTTTAGATAGCACTGTAACAAGGATGTAAATCAACCTTAGTTTTGATAAATCATTTGTTGAAGTCTACGACCACAATAGTTTTGATTGAGCTCCAGAATACGTAAGCCTTAATTGTAGAAGCCAAATTTCTCCATTTGCATTTTGATGATGAAGATTTTTTTCTTTTATAATTATTTTGGGGAATATAATACATTTTCACAGTTCATAATTTTTTTTTGCAAAATGAAAACACCAATGCTAAATATTTCTCCTTCCGCTTATGTTTTGTTTATATTTACAGTTAACAAAAAAAAAAACAGTTTCATTTATGTAATAGTGTACATACTTTAGTAATCATTTTTATTTTTGAAATATTTAGTATTTTAAAAGATTTTAGAAGTAACCCACAAACGCAAATGCAACGTGTGACTAATATGTCAATCTCTTGCTTTGAAATTAAATCGTTAGTATTAAAAATATAAGAATTATGTTTATGCGTACCTTTGAGTCGTCGGAGACCCCATCGCCCTTGGCACCGAAGGAGAGAATGTCGAAAACACCATCGTGGGTGGAGGGATAAGGGGCGGGTGCAGGAGAGCCGGTAGGGGTATCTTTAGAATGACGACGGTGTTTGGGTTTGATCCTCTTGACGTGATGTTTACGACCCTCGACGGAGATGGTGGAGATTGCGGCTGCTATGATAATGAAGCCGATCAGCATAGCCAAAAGAGGCGAACTCTTTATTATTTTCATATTTTTTATTTATGTTTTTGTTGTGACTATTGGTGGGAAATGAGATGGTTATAAGAGATGTAGTTGATGGAGGAGTTATATAGCAATCTTTTTCCAAAATGACCCTTTCTTTTGAACTATTTTCGGAAGTACCCTTTTAAGTTGTATAACCCATAAATTGGTGTGTAGTGGGGGTGACTGGACGTAAATCCGATTCCATTGTGTGTACCAAGAACATATATAAGCCTGGAAAATTCAAGCAGCAGAACAACTCAGTTTGTTTGTTTTTGGTAAAAAAAAAATGGTTTCATTTCTTTGTAGGGAACTCAAGCATTATAAATAGTTTTTTTTACCGTGAATTGAACCCAAATAACAGAAATTACAGCTGTAACCCCTTTACCACTACACCAACTCAACGTTTTTTTTTTTTTTTGATAACCGAGTATCCAACCGCTAAACGCGATTGACTAGCCCACCGGGCCTTAGCCCACGCCATTACAGGAATTTTTAAGCCTCCACTTAAGGGCCCCTGTTTACACTAGCGGTCTCGAGGGCCACACCAACTCCCCATGTAAATTATGTGGTGGCCAACGCTCGAAGTCGGGTGGCGGGCACCTCAGCCGAGGTTCCTTTACAACGTTGGTACAACTCAGTTTGTTAGGAAGAAAATACACTTTCTTACATCTATGGTTCCAATTTTTCCATCATTACATGTTTCCTCTTAGTGTTATGGTGTTGCTTCACATATGTTTCCTGTTTTTCCTTTCTTGTCTTCTTCTCTATTCTCTTTATCGTCTCGCTTACAAGTCTTGTATTTGTAAACATTCTCCCTTTTGGGATTGAAAGAGCAGATGAATAAAAGTATTTACTATTTTTAAAAAATAAATTCAATAGCCTACATAAACCATAAACATATGACCTATATATTTTTTTTTTCTTTTTTTTTTTGAAAAGAGCCTTATGACCTATATATTCACCCACAAAGTCCCGTCAATTTAAGTCTACATGCGGTAAAGTTTTTGATTTCTACATATATATTAGATCCAATTTCTTACCAATCATGTTCTTCTGGGTGGATCTATCCAATACTCATCACAGCATCCACAATTTTATTTTGTTTAAGTTTCTTTCTAAGCCATGATTATAAACATTCAGAGAACTTGAATGTAAGTTCTTCCCAAAACTTAATAATGTCGGTACAGTGTAACACTCTCTAAATCTACACACACAACTGCAACCTAGACACTTAATTTCTGTCTCTACACTTTTCATAAGTTTAAAATACATTCTTTCCGTCCATTGTTGATTAATAATTCTAGTGAGCAATAATTTAAGCCTATTTTAAAAGCTTTGAAAAGGTTCCATTCCAGTTAGTAAAATGATGAAAAGCTATAACGAAAATTAAATAACAATACTTAAAATGTGTTACTCCACAAAATACAAAATGGTAACACGAATGCCAACCCAAAAAAGCGTTGTAGCCTTATTTAAGAAATGACCATACATTTAAAATGTCGTATTTATGTATGTTTATACATTATGAAAGATGCATGAAACATCGGGAAAATTCTTTAAAAATACCCGGACTAATTTTCATATGCTAATAAAATACATGAACTATTTTGGATCCTTATTTAACACATTAACTAATTTTCGTTGCCTATTAAATACACAAACTTTTGAAATTCGCAGTTTTTACACATCGTTTTAGACGGCGTTAACTATATTTAACAGAAGTGACGACGGCGTTATTGTTAATTAAACACATGTTTAAATTATGAAATAAAAATTCCTTAAAAATACATGAACTAATTTTATTTGCTAATAAAATACACAAACTATTCTGGATTTTCGTTTTAATACACGAACTACTTTTTGTTTTCCATTAAATACACAAACTTTTGAAATTTTTCAGATTTTACACATCGATTTAGACGACGTCAACTATGTTTAATAGAAGATGAAAATCCTCTTGATAGATTATATTGTTAGTTTTCTTCCCCATTACGCTTACATAGTGTATTTTTGGATGAAATTTCAAATTTATTGATCATAGTAGAAAATAACAAATATATGTACAACCTAATTCATAAAACTAAACTTATTGATCATAGTGTAAATTAACCTTGATTGAATCATTATCACTACAACCAAAGAAAAAAATAAGAACCATAAATACATAACATAAACTAATTCCAAAATCAGAAGTTCATTTAAAATTACCTAGTTTTCTTCATTCTTTTTCACGACATAGAAATTGACTTTATTCCAAAACGATATAAAGGGAAATCAAAGGAAAGAAGAAGAGAATGAACAAAATTTGGAGAATAAAAGAGGTTGGAATTGATTAGGGTGCCATACTCGAATTGAAACTAACTTGGCTCAATCGATTTAAGAGGTTTTGGCTGAGGGTGAGCGTGCTTTCACAGTTTAACCACATGTTTAGTTAAAACTAACGTCATCTTCTGTTAAACATAGTTGACGTCGTCTAAATCGATGTGTAAAATTCTGAATTTTTTCAAAAGTTTGTGTATTTAATAGAAAACAAAAAGTAGTTCGTGTATTAAAACGGGAATCAAAAATAGTTCGTGTATTTTATTAGCAAATGAAATTAGTTAATGTATTTTTAAGGAATTTTGATTTCATAATTTAAATGTGTTTAATTAACACTAACGCCGTCGTAACGCCGTCGTCACTTTTGTTAAATAAAGTTAACACCGTCTAAAACGATGTGTAAAAACTGCGAATTTCAAAAGTTTGTGTATTTAATAGGCAACAAAAATTAGTTTGTGTATTAAACGGGGATCCAAAATAGTTCATGTATTTTATTAGCACATGAAAATTAGTCCGTGTATTTTAAAGGAATTTTCCCTGAAACATCTGAGTTATTAATTTACTTTATATGCAGAAAGGTGACTGCATAGATTAAAAAGAAAAAAAAAATTGAGCTGATAATCAATAATACCACATAGATTATGCCATGGATAATTTTTCATAAGACCCTAATAGAAAAGGTGATTAATTGCTGTAACTATTAAAATAAGCTAATGGGCAGTGACCTGTAATTTTAGCAATTGCTTGTTGCTCAATCATAAGAATTATGCACTCTTGCATTATAAAAGCAAAAGGACCTTATCCAAAACTTACATTATACCTATAATTAGTTAGTTCCAAAAGCTTGTTAAACGATTCAGTGTACTTCACTAATCCAACTAATACAACTGAGATTAATTTGCTTAATTAGGGACACAATTATATTATATATAAGTTTTAATACATTAGGAAACTTTACATTTTTGTACGTATAAGAAAATTATATGTATTATATATATATCGAAGAAAATATATTGATTAAACTAAAATTTGCAACCTAATTATTTGTGTTATTGTGGATCAATCTGTGGTCTATGTCGTATATGTTAATTATTGACAAAGTATTCAAATAACAAAAATAAAACTTTTCGAAAGGTATTTTAATAACTATATATCGAGAGACAAAGAGGAACTATAGAAAGCAACAATAATTATCTAGCAAACAAAGTATTATTGTCATCCTTCATATCTGAATGCAAGAGGTTTAATTCTAACTTGCCAAAAGAAGACAAAACCAAAGTTGGGTGTTTGGTGAATTAAAAGCGTATAAGTTTAGGACAAACTTAAGTTGGCAATACACCACTATATTCCCTACTAATTATAAGACATCAATTAGAGTATATGTAAAATAGTGATCAAGATGATATTCATCATATCAATTCAAATATACTTAAATAAGAAAATTTCATACCTATTGGAAATACATGAGATAATATATTATAAAGAGAATGATTTGTCGGAGAAAAACAACATTATAATTGATAAGTTAGTGTTTTTGCAATTCTACTTGTGACGTTTTTTTTTGTCAACTTCTACTTGTGACGTTTAATTCATTATTTACCTGTCAAGCCGCAATAGTACACTTATTTTGCAAATTGTACAATTTATTAAACTATGTGGTTTTGAACATTGTTGAAAGTAATATAATGCAAAAGCAGATTTTGAACTTATGGTTCCAAGATAAAACCACATACACCATGCGCTAGTAAAACTGTAAAACTAAACATATAAAATGTTTGAAAGAAATGTTCATTGTTTTCTTCTTCTTTTTTTTCTTTTCAGCAAATGTGCTTTGGACTGGGCCACATAATACACATCTCCATTATGATATTTCAAGGCCCATTTTCTAATATTTTCTATTTAAGAAAGACCAGAATAAATAAAGTCTGGAGTTCTTTCATATTCCAGAGCAGAGCCAGGTTTATTCCATTTTCATCTCTTTTCGTTTAATTTACAGTGCAGGTTTGATCAAGCAAATGATAACAAAATAAGATATATACTTCTTCTTTTTTTTTGCTCTTTATCTGTAAGCGTCTAACATAGGAAATTCCACTTGTACTAGACTCTAATCAAACTGTAAAATTAAGAAATTCCTATACGGTAATTATGTGCTTTGTAGAAAACTAATTATTAAATAGATTATTTAGAATTTAGGCAGAGTCTAAGCATTTACAAGTTATTAATTGAACTTTATATATTTTATATTTGTATAAAATAATTTAGTTTTTGTAAATTATCAAAATAAATATATAAAATAAAATAAATAAATTTATGAATTTACACTAACATTATTATATAACAAATTATATTAGTTTAGATCGATTTAAATTGATTTAAACCATTTAAAAAAAATTAAACCAATTTAGAATGATTTCAATCAATCTAAGTTGTAGAAATTAGATTTTAGAACCATTTAGGACCAACATATTATAATATTTGACTGTGGCTTCCTGCATTGTATAGATTATTTGATTAAAAGCTCTCTCAACTCCAATTTTTGCAGACTCACCAACCGTTCTGCTTCTTTCAACACCGTCAAAACTTTGGCCTGTTCCAACTGCTTATGGTTATAATATTCATGAAAATGTAACATAGCATAACCATACACTGTAAGTTTGTAACTGCACATGCTACTCAAAGATCCTTATCATTTTCATCAGTAATAAGATGGATCCGTACTCTATTATGGTCTTAGAGTGCTCAACGCAGAAGAAAGTTTCTACCAGCGCCAATCTAACAAATTACAATACCCTAATCCAATTTTAAAACTATGCTCTTTAAATATATCTTATCTAAATTAAAACACTAATATAAAAATAATTAAAATTTGAATAAAACAATTAAATCACATCAACTGCTTATAAAAAGAGTAATTGTAAAACATTATAATATATAACTTTTGTTGGATTTTTTTTATGCAAAATCATTAATTAATCTCTTGTGTTACATTTTATAGACAATTGAATCACATCAACTGTTGAATATTTTTTTGTTGCATTTTCTATGTAATCACATCTTTAATCATAAAATTTTTAATTGATAACAAAATTAATCCAGAAAATCTTTTGTGTTACATATTATACCACAAATAACTATTTTTAATTTTAATTTTAAAAAAGTATTTCTTAAATGTGGTAACCGATACTAAAATATTCAATAATGTACACTAAGCAATTTATATATATGTTAGATAACAATCATTCATTTGAAAAAAAAAATCTAATAGGCTTTCTTATCACCAGTTAGGTTTAAATACATATTATTTTAAAAAAGTTTCCAGATTTAAATATTATGCGTTTAAATTATGTCATATATATATATATATTCACTAAGTATTATTTTAACAAAAAAAATCTTATCAATTCTTTTTATCTCTAACTATTAATTAATAAGAAAACAAAGTTAAAATATGCCCTTATAGATTGCTTGTCCTAATCGATAGTTTGGGTAGCTTGCCCTCTGGACCGGCCTTGGTCTCTAGACAGACAAACTTATGCATCGAAATCACAGCTGTTACCGTCACTTTGTGGCTGCTACTACCGAGTTTCTCCAATCATTCTAGTCTCTCTTGCAAGGAACGTCCTAGCCAATGACCCGATGGTTTGAATCACAGGGATTTTCAGTACCGGGCTATCGACTTCTTTGATTCTCCATAACATTTGATTATCCGTGCTTGCTCGGGACAACACCCCTAATAATAACTAATGCAGAAGGAGAAAAGAAAGCGTTAAAATTGAAATCAGTGAACTCCTCCCGTGGGTGTTTAGTGTAGGTAGCAATAGCATCTAGCTTGTACAGTGATTGAGTATTTTAAACTATACATGAATAAATCATGCTATTTAAAATTAAAATACGTTAAATCATAAGATATCATTGTTTCCCTTATCTCCTTTGGAACTTTCTGCATGTGTAGGGTTCTGTGAGTTTTTGGGATTCGGTAAAACTATTGGAATAGTCAACCAAATTGAAGCTCGAAATGACAACTATGATTGGATTGAATTGAAGATATGAGCTCGAATTACGCAAATCAAAGTTTAGAATGAAAAAAGATGAACGATAAAAATCTTGTGGAATGAGGGTGATCATTGGCTCTCATACCATATCAAATTTAGAGAAAATATAGAACTGTTATTTTCAATTAACTCAATAAGAGAGTTTGCAAGCTTGTTTATATTAGTGGAACTATAGTCACTATACAACCGATTGGTTAAGTGTTAATAGACACCAAATGCTATTTTCTTGGGAGTATACTTTTATTCAAATAGATGGTCTCTGAAAAATATGTGATAGCAAAGTGTACAGATCTCGATTGGATCTCAAAAAGATGAAGTTAGGACACTGATAATGGGTTTCAAGAGCCATCAGTGAAGTTCATTACCATTACATTCAAAGTTGGAGGCATTAGGAAATGAAGTGTTTATGGTAGTTAAGGATGTTAAAATGAGTTTTCTTAATGAGCTTTTAGTGGGTTTTAATATAAATAAATGTTCATTTAAACTTATTTGGTTTAATAAGTTTTAAATGGATAGTTTTGATAAGATTTATTTATTAAATAGATTTTTAATTAAAATTAATAGAGACTTTGTTAATCCATTTAACTTAATATAGTTAATTATTTTTTAAAACATAATTTTCTATTTTGGCGGAAAATCATAATTTTTTGGTTTTGATGGAAAACACAATTTGTATTTTGGTAAAAAAACTTGATTTGCAGTTTTATCTAGAAAATTCAATTTTATGGTGATTTACGGTTTTAGCGAGAAAACTCGATTTTGCAGCTTTAGCGGGAAAATTTAATTTTGTGGTTTTAGTTGAAAAAAATCGATTTAGAGTTTTAGCGGGAAAATCTAATTTATGGTTTTAGCGGAAAAAATTAACTTTACAGTTTTGATATGAAAAACCAACTTTGTGGTTAAAAGAGAAGAAGTTAAACCTTGTTTTCCATAATCATTCTTTAAATATATTTATAGTTTTTTTTTAAAAAATAAACCTTTTATTTCAAATGTTTTTATATTGAAAATAATAATTAAAAACATAAAATCATATCTATTCTATTAAAACAGAAACATTCCTAATTTTTGACCTATTGATATATGTTTAGTCCAACTGTTTTTTTCACGTTAACTACTTTCAAAAAAATGTTATTTTTAACTTCATCTAAACGAGTTAATCACGTTAATTGTTTAATTAACGTAATATTGAACTAATAGATTTAATAAGAAATAGGTTGCAATGACAAAATCCACGCTTTGATTCTAAAATTGCCGGAGTCCACTTCTCTCTGATATATAGTGGACAGATATTTATTAATAATTATTCCTTAATAGTATATGTAACTATGACCTCATATATAACCGAACCATATCAATTGTTTTCTACTATAGTTAAGTGACAGTATTAACATGCTATTAATAACTAACATTAATATGGTATGCAGGTGATTAAAATCACAATATGGATTCACCTTCATTTATTGCTACCAGATCTACACCGTGTGTTAATATTTTCATTATGAAATTCTTTTCATAATACAATGGTCACTAAACATATAAAATATTTAAATATCTGAAAATAATCAAAAAAAATTCCTAATACATTCCTTCCAAATTTAAATTCAATAAAAACTGCAAAAGTTATTTTTAATTTATATATTTCATTATAATAAATTTTATGGGTTTTAATATTTACTTAGAGTAATTAATTAAACTAATTATCTTTACGGGTTATAAATCAAACATTTATAAAATATGAGACACTATATATATATATATATATATATATATATATATATTAAAAAAAACAATTGACATTTTTTAAAAAAAATTTCTGTCCTCTGAGCAGGTTAGAGCGGGTTGGATTTGATATTTGTTTTCAAATATAATATTTTAAGACATGTTTGAGTATATAGACCATGTCTAATAGAATATGAGATTTTGATTTTTGGGTTGATTCTAAATCATTTTTTTGTACGAATATTATTTACTAATTATGTTATGCAACTACTAAAAAAATACAAATATATGTTGTAAACTTTAGGAATAAAATTTAAAAATAATTTTTGAAATGCATATAGCACAAATGCATAGTTATGCAACTACTAAAAAAATACAAATATATGTTGTAAACTTTAGGAATAAAATTTAAAAATAATTTTTGAAATGCATATAGCACAAATGCATAGTTATGCAACTTGACATATTTAATATAATTACCAAAAATTATATTAAATTAAATTAATATTAAACACAAATATAATTAAACGAAAACACAAATATGATTAAAAAAACAAATATAACAATAAAAATTTTCAAAAAAATTAAAAACAAAAATATACCCGACCTTTCAAAGGGCGGGTCAGAATCTAGTATTACTTTAAATGGGTCTAAACTAGTTTAAATTGGTTAATGTAGTATTTGTAGATTTAAATGGATACTCTTATAGACCTATTTTAAAATGAGTCTAAACATGTATAGATTTTAAATGGAGTGTATCGTAAATGAGATAGGGTTAAATGGAGTGGGTTTTCCTGTTTTAACATTGCTAAACGTAATGTTATTTGTTAGATTACAGACAAACCATGTTTTAGATGATTTTTAAATGGAGTGGGTTTAGCCAAAGTTTTAGATGATTTTTAAATGGAGTGGGTTTAGCCAAAGTTTTAGATGATTTTTATCCGGTTAGATGTTGTAAACCCTGTTATTCGTCGCTTATATCTTATTTAGCCCTAAAACCGATTGTTTGATCCGCCGTACTACACAGTACCGGTCCTAACATAAGAAAAACCACAAGCAATTTTAAAACAAAATGGCCACTTTCATAAATTTTATAGATAAAAATGTTCAGAAAAAAACTGATTTATGCAAATATTTTTTGTGGACCGGAAGCGGGTGCTTGTAATGCTTCCCCTCAAGGCCACTACTGGTACTACACACCAAAACGAACTGTTTTTTCTTTTGAAGATTCTTTCCTACCAATTTGTTTAGCCGCCAGGTCTTTTAAATTAACATATCACCTGACCATCGCAACTCAAATAACATGTTCCTTCCTCGTCATTATGCGAATAACAAATTTATATTCTTGGTTTCTGTGAACACCGTCACGTTCACTTTCTTACTAAAAGTTTGAAAATTGACATAAAATGTAACTAGGAACAAATTTTGCTTAGTAAGAGACTGTCATTATTATTTAACTTGACCAAAGTTTTAACCAAAGGGCACATGTCATTTAGTATGGTAGCCAAAATACATTTGAATTCATCTTATATTTAATAATAATTTTACTATATACAACAATCTTTGTTCCACATTTGGCAATTAATTTATTGCAATGCAATGCTAGTTGCTAAATAGTTACTTTCTCTTCATTTGTTACTATATACATATATGCAAACTTTTTGTCAATATAATACTAAATAACACCTATTCTCTATATAATTCATGAATGATTAATCCCAAGATCCTCATTCTTTGGTCCTTAACAAGTCATTGGCCTCCTTTAATCTCTCCATCTCTCTCTCTCTCCTACATGGGAAAAGACAAAAATCTAACGGAGGCGCTGCTCTCTACGGCGGAAACCCCCGACCCGACGACCCTTCTTCCCTTCTCACCCGCCAATGATATTCCTCCGATCACAACCATCGGTGGATTCGTAAAGGAGTTTAACGTGGAAACCAAAAAGCTATGGTACCTGGCCGGTCCCGCCATTTTCACGTCCGTGAACCAATATTCTCTTGGCGCCGTTACTCAGGTATTCGCCGGCCACGTCAGCACCATTGCTCTCGCCGCCGTCTCCGTGGAAAACTCTGTTATCGCCGGATTCTCCTTTGGCATCATGGTAAATTAATATTACACCCCTTATATCATTCAAAACGTTTAATCTGGTTTACATTTTACTATTTGTGATTTTTCTAACACTTTATTTGCATTTTTGTCCAAATTAAGAATACAAATATTTAGAATTATACGAGGTTGACGTTAGGACTTCTATGCACGTCTGCCACAGAAAAACATACTTTTTGTTGATCGATTTATTAACCGATTTGGTTGAACTTCGGTTACTCTCGACTCATGTCTGCACCAATATGTTATCAAACACCGTTTTGAAATTGTTAATACAAAGCCTAAGTAACAAAAAAAAAATGTCGACACAAAGGCAAACAATGAAAAATTATTTTTATTTTATTTTCTAGTCAAAAAAATACAATACCTTAACATATTTGTACAAGGATGCAAATACAAATTTTGACTTTGTAATCAACCCGTATATATATCTAAGAAAATAGTTATGTCTTAAACTAAGAAAATACTTTTAACATTCTCATATACTTTGTGTCTTGTTCTGTAATAACGTATATGGGTGTGATTGTGAACGTGATTAGCTTGGAATGGGAAGTGCGTTGGAAACGCTATGTGGGCAAGCGTTTGGAGCGGGGAAATTATCTATGCTTGGCGTTTACCTACAACGGTCATGGGTGATCCTAAACGTGACGGCTCTTATCCTCACTCTCCTCTACATCTTCGCCGCCCCAATACTCGCCTCCATCGGCCAAACTCCGGCGATCTCAAGCGCCGCCGGAGTCTTTTCCCTCTACATGATCCCTCAAATCTTCGCTTACGCCGTTAACTTCCCAACCGCTAAATTCCTCCAGTCGCAAAGCAAGATAATGGTCATGGCCGCGATTTCCGCGGCTGCGCTTGTTCTCCACGTGCCCATCACGTGGTTTGTCATGGAGAAGCTCAAGTGGGGCATGGCGGGTCTAGCCGTCGTGCTTAATGGCTCGTGGTGGTTCATTGACGTGGCACAGCTCGTGTATATATTAAGTGGCACGTGCGGTGAAGCTTGGTCTGGATTATCATGGGAAGCTTTTCATAACTTGTGGGGTTTCGTTAGGTTGTCTTTGGCTTCTGCTGTTATGCTCTGGTTAGTCTATACTCCACCCGTATCGTTGGTAATACTCCCTCACGTTCTTTAAAAGGTAAAGATGTATATTTTGGTGTTTTCACATATATTAAAAAACATATTAATTATACATCGTTTTTAGAAATTATCAAATTTCAATGCATTTTAACCAATAGTCTTTCAATAAATTCAATTATTTATTAAAATTTATAATTTTTGTATAGAAAATATAAAAAAATACGTCTTTTGTGAAATAATTTATTTTTCTAAAACATTTATTTTAATGGAACGGAGGGAGTATGTTATTATGGATCGTAAATTTAATTGATTTGTTTACTTTTGAAAGTTTGGAGGTTTGGTATTTTATGGCAATCATATTATTTGCTGGATATTTGAAGAATGCTGAAGTATCAGTAGCCGCACTCTCCATCTGGTAAATATTAAAATTTATCAGTATTTTTACTATACACGTTAATTCAACGTCATTCTTTGTTTAAAAGTCATTTACGCACTACTGAATGGTCAGTTTCTTCCTTTAAAAAAGTTATCATTAATCAAGATCTTCTTTAAGAAATTTATAATTAATACATGGTGTATAGACCATGCAGCGTGTCAGACTTAAGTGTAAGTTATCTTTTAGTCGTTGCTTTCTTGGGCAGTGAAACCCTACTAGTTAAATAGTTTGATTGATACTTATTAAACTTTTTTCATTTCTTTCTTCAAATTAGTTAACTTTGTTGTCATATTGTACTATATAAATATACACACAAAAGGACCAATAAAAAAAAACTAAAATCGGCTGTCGAATATGTCCATCTGCTCATTACATTTTTGTCGGCATACATATAATCGATATGATCATTAAATACTGTATTAGTAAAAACGATGATTCTTTGAATCTATGCATCTAATTATTTTTAATATAAATTGAAACTGTAGCATGAACATTTTGGGATGGACCGCCATGGTTGCAATTGGGATGAACACAGCCGTCAGGTAAAAACCACGTGTCTTTCACACAATGGACAAATCGAAATAAAAATTTCATTGAACTTCTCCGGCCTACAACTTTTAAGAATATATACATTTGAAATGATCTCAAACTGATGCAGTGTGAGAGTGTCAAACGAATTAGGAGCAAACCATCCAAGAACCGCCAAGTTCTCACTAGTAGTAGCAGTGATAACATCAACGCTGATTGGAGTCATTGTGTCGACCGTGCTACTCATCTTTAGAAATCAGTATCCATCATTTTTTGTGGGAGATGAAGAAGTCATCATTCTTGTTAAAGAACTCACACCAATACTTGCACTCTCCATTGTCATCAACAATGTGCAACCTGTCTTATCAGGTAATCCGTCTAACTATCTCAAAATCAAAACTCCTTCATTTCGGTTTGATTCAGTTTCTGGTTTCTTAGTCTGCCAAGATCAATATCTGTCTCTGTTATGTATTATGAAGCCAACGTACAAGTATTTATACAAGCATGCAAGGATCTCCTAGATAAACATGAATTGGAAATCTATATTTATCTAATGAAAAACATATCATTATCTAAACTAATGAATCATCATTATCTCCTAATATAGTCTTAATTATATCATATATAGTTTCTCTTTTAGCTTAATAAGTTAAGGTTAGTTTTCTTGGGTGCGGTTCTTGTTTCGGGGTTGCAGTTTTGGTTTGTGAATACTATGTCCGAATTACAACTATTTTGTTTCGGTTTGAGTCTACCAAACAAGCTAACATTGTCTTTTGTTCTGTTTTTATTTTTGGTAATTGCTTAATTTTTTAGTTATTTCAGTTAATTTTAGTCAGTTTCTTATAATTTACATCTGTGTTGTGCGAATTTAAATATGTCTGGTAAAGTAATCATTAGATATAAGGAAACATACATCTAATAAATTGCATTTGGGTTATGTCTTTGGTTATGTGAGAAACTTATTTAATAAATCCAATGGCAATATGATGATAAACTGGAGAAAACAGGGGTGGCTGTGGGAGCTGGATGGCAGGCAGTGGTGGCGTACGTTAACATCGCATGCTATTACTTGTTTGGAATCCCATTTGGTCTATTGTTAGGATATAAGCTCGAGTTTGGTGTAAAGGTAAAAATGATACTCAAAAGTCCATTATTATCCCATTTATTGAACCTTCGAAAACGTAAATGTTCAGAACTTAAAAGAACGATGTTGCAAAATTCTTTGATGTATTAGGGAATCTGGTGTGGGATGTTGACAGGAACTGTGGTTCAGACAATAGTCTTGACGTGGATGATCTGCAAAACAAACTGGGACAAAGAGGTATAAGTCAACAACATTTCTTAAAAAATCTAATACTCTTGTTTGAAAATAAAAGCTTCGATGCTCTAGCTGAATGCAACCGATATGTGTTGTTATATAGGCTGCAATGGCTGATGATAGGATAAGAGAGTGGGGAGGAGAAGTATCGGAAATAGAGCAACTCTTGAACTAAAAGAACATTAACGTTAGCGTATTCATGTTAAAGAAACTCAGTTCAGCACTTTGTATCTTAACTACAAGACAAAGTTAATTTTGCATTCACCGTTTTCGACTATTTGATAGAGATAGCCGGTATGCCACACCTGATCGTGAAGCACTAGGATTGAGTAACGGAATGCTATAAATAAGTTTTACAAGGATGGGTTGTTGTTGCTTTTGGGATTGGTACATTCGTTTTATATTATAACTCTGGAACGAAAACCAAAGTGTGAGATCGTAACGGAATCTTGATTATGAATTTCAGTGAATTAGACTGAGAAGAATCTTGAAGTACTAACGTTTTGTTCTATAATAAGAATGGAATATGTAAGAAAGATTACTAAAGGATTATTTAGATTGAGCAACACAATTATGAAGAAAAAAAGTTTAGAGTAATCAATTGTCTGGAACAGGCACATGATGTTTAAAGTTTCTACATGCCATATTTATAGTTGTACATGATATTATTTTTCACAAAAATCAAACAGTTGTTGACCTCTAAGAGCATGATTATCACTAGAACCCCATTGAGATTTTTTTTTTTTCTGATTTTAAAAAAATAATAATCGCGGGTCGTCACGTGTCAGTGGGACCCGTAAACAGTGCAAGAAACAATTCTTAATTAATAGTTTTTGGAACCGTTTCTTGCACTGTTCGCATGCCCCACGTGTCAGTGAGGCCCGCGAACAGTGCAAGAAACCCACTTAAAAACCATGGACAATCATGCTCTAAAGATTTTCTTGATTTCCCAGGTAAATAGGGTGGCAAGTATTTATTAGAGAATATGCTTCCATAATGTTCCAAATCCGATTTTTTTTCTTGTTGAAACACTTTCCAAATTGATACTCCCTCCTTTTTTTTAATATAAGTCGTTTAAAATTTATGCACGTAGATTAAGAATATGATTAATTTCTTATATTTTCTAGATAAAAACATCATTAATTATTTATTTAACCATAATTCAACCAATAATAAAATAGAAAATATATTATTATTGGTCATATAACATTAATTGTTAATAAATTTTACATGGAAAACTGAAAACGTCATATAATTTGGAACAATTTTTTTTCTTTAAAGCGACTTATATTAAAAAACAGAGGGAGTATAAATTAATGTTTTCAATATAGCATGTAAAAATCCTCAAAGATTCTGTAGCTTAATATCCGGGTAGTAATTACATGGACAATAATAAATGAATCGATTGGTAATTCTTAATAATTTTTATATATTATAGTTAAAATTAAATGGTAATGGAGGAGCTTAAGAATATGGAGAAAAAGGAAGGTAAACGCAACAAGCCGAAGCCATGGGACGATGACCCAGACCTGGACCGTTGTTTGGAGCGCTGGAAAGCCGAGAAGAAGTTCGATCCGGCATGGTATCCGAGTGGTTTGCTCGAAGTCAGCTCCTTCTCCAGAGTGTATCCTAAACGCAGAGAGAAGCATCTTCTCAAGTGTTGGCCCAGGATCAAATCAGCTCTCAAGGGATCCGTACATCATCGTCAAAGCTAGAGACTTGCTTAGGCTTCTGTCCAGAAGTGTCCCTGCTCCTCACTTCCTCAGGTAAAGCGCTTTTGTTTGTAAAAAATATTTCAGTTAATATTTTCATGGATTTATTACTTAACTTTACAGGCATTAAGATTCTAGAAGACGTCATGGCTTATGATATCATCAATATCCGACTCTTTGGTGGTTCGATCAAAGGTATACTTTCCAGTCACATGCTTATTATGATATTACAGCAGACTCTATGTGTAAAATTTATAAGGACTTTATCTTTGCAGGAGGAATTTCTAATAAGAAGGATTCGTTTTTTGGGTCATAAGTCTTCTTCCTTGAAGGTGTGTGTGTCCATTAATCAGTGATGTCACTAGTGTCATGTTTGTTGTTCCTGAGTCTTGATTTGTTTTGTCTGCTTGCAGGGGCTGGAAACATCAACCAACTGTTTCATTCGGATGCATGTAATTGTCCTCTCTTGGTTCCAATTTGCTGTAGAAGCTGGAAACCTAATTGAAATAATAACAATAAATAAAGCTATATTAAGGTTGTAAAAATCAAATAGAAACTGAGATGAAAAGAGTTTTTAGAAACGGACATGGAATCCATATATATACAATCTTTTTTTTAACTCTAAATATTCGTTCCCACAGCCATTATCATTTATTTGACATATCTTTGGGCTTACACCATCTGAGCCTAATGTCATTGCATTCACATTTTTAATAAAGGCCAATGGCCTTTTATTGATCCAACATTTGCAAAATCTTGCTCTACCTCTCTGTTTTGATGTTTTCTTGTCTCCTTACAGGGTAACACTGTTGCCGCAATGGGTTCTTTCAGAGGTCTCAACCGACTCAGGAGTATTGTTGAAACATGCTTCCTTTGTCAAATGCGTCCTTTGGATGTCTTGAGAAAGATGATGCAGGTAATTGTCATCTCTCTTTCTTTTTTTTTTTTTTTTTTTGGCAAATGTTGCTCTACCTCTTTTATGTTTTCGTTTATCCTTACAGTGGATAGCCGCAATGGGTTTGAAGAGATGAGTCCATGTAATTGTCCTCTATCTTTATGTCTTTCTTTTTGTTTGCAAATGTGGCTTGGTTGTTTTATAATATTTTTTTCTTTTTTGATGTCCCTCCCCCTGTCTTTACGGTTATAGACTATGGGTACATACGGAGGTTTAACACTTCTTGGGAAATTTGAGGATATATGCTTCCTTTGTATGATGTCTCCGGTGGGTTTTAAGAGATGGAGCATACTGGAATATTTAGAAATATTTATTATTATATGATTTCAAATTTTTTCTCCATCAATATATTTTTTATAAAACTTTTAAATTATTTTAAAGATCTATTATACGAGAAAACTTACAAAGAAATCTTCTCAAAGAAGATTCAATACATTTTTAAGTTTTAAAACTTTTAGATTTTTTCACGTGGAAAGTTATAATGATAAAATTCAATACAACTTTTTGTTTGGTCATAAAATGGTTGTTATAATTTCAATAGCTTTTCAGATTACTTTTGCATTTGATTGAATTTGGAGTACAGTTTTGTTTTTGCAATCTTTAACAAAGAAAAACTGTTTTGGACACTCTCTTAACAATAATTATAACCTTATACAAAATCTCTGTCTGTATAGAATTGGTGTGAAGAAGAATTTATTAAGTTTTGGACACTATCTTAACAATAACTTATAACCTTATACAAAATCTCAGTCTGTATAGAATTGGTGTGAAGAAGAATTTATTACTATCATTTTAATAGAAATTGCACATTTCACAGTAATTTCTACTAAAAGGAATAATTCAAATTTGTTACCCTTTAGTATACTGACTAGTGATGCACGATTAAGAAAACTTGACGGTTAATGGAATGGAATTAATAATTCTGTGTCACCATTAATTACGAAGTAATGAAATCTGTTTTTCTTCATTTATTTTCTTTCGTTTGATCAATTACTAATAATCCCTCCTTATCAAGTGGTGTTTTAAGAATTTTGTTTTGTTTCAGTTTAAGTGATGTTTTCAAGTTTCTATATAAAAAATTAATGTGATTTGATGTTTTTGATTATTTATATTATGCAGTGTGATTTTTTATTAGTTGAATTAACTGTAGTTATTGTTGTTTTTAGACAAAGGAGAAAGATTAATAAAAATTTATAATTCTTTAATCTACGTGCAAAAACCTTAAAACCCAGTTATTCTGATAAAGAGGGAGTAACACAATTTTTAAACTAACTAAAAATGCTAGTTCAATAATTAAAACATGTGATTTCCCATGATATTAACTTTTGAGTTAACAATTTTAAAAGTAAAAAAAAAACAGTTTTATAAGGGATACTCCCTCCGTTTTTATTTAAATGACGCTTTGGAAATTTTTTTAGTTTCAATATAGTTGACGTTTTACTGAAAACAATGTAAAATAAGTGACATAATGACCATATTTACCCATATATACGTTATTTCAAATGTTTTACAAAAGGAGTATGATATAGTAATAAAGAAGGATAAAAAAAGGAATTATACTAAGTGCCTTAATTTGTGTGAAATCTCTGCAGCGACATATAAAAGAAAACAGAGGGAGTATAACATTAAATTGTAACTCAATCATGACACATGATAACTCAAACTTAATTTTTTTTTTAAAAAAACTAATGCATGATTGATAATATTTTTGATTTAGCTATGAGTTACACACATAATTCAAACTAAATTAACTCTAACTTATGTTAACGATCAAAGCCATTGTTTAACAGTTGCTGATACACGTCCTAAAAAATGAGAATCCAATAATGGCAGCGCCTTATGTCTGATTCTGTAATTTCGTGAACACTCCGTAGAACAAAAAGACATCTCTTGATGCTTGTAGTATACGAGATCTTGGCAACGTTTGGCACACCTACAGCAAATCGGTCGACTGTTGCTACTATTACGAACAATTTCCAGATTATCGTTACCTTCGCGGTACGTAAAGCCATGTTTCATATACATAGTGGTTCCCAATATGCATCCAATGTGTATAGTAATGCACCATTTTGTGCTGGTGTAGAACCATCTCGTAGGGTCTATCATTTTCTCACAAGTCTCGCACCAATAGGTGTCATCCACGTCTTCATCACCATAACAAAGGGAGAGCGGATGTTCAGAATGTTTGTAGTACACCTCATCTGGAAGGGTAGCGCAGAAATAACAAAGAATAAATTCGCATAGAGTACATTCTAGACGAGACATTTGATCTTTCCTTGACCTCTTGCAACCGTTGCAGTAAAACGTATCCCCCCTGCTAAAGCATGTGTTGATGAAAAGAGGATGTACATGACATTTATAAGTGGATATGTCGGGAACCAAAATGCATCGAATATCCACTTTGAAATTGGGGGCTGTCGTTTGGCAATCATCTCTAGAGCATTTGTACTGAAAACCACTAAACTCTCGGACACAAGTTGAACAGTACTTGTCGTCGTTTGGAGGAGATGGATCTAGGAAAAGAGGATGTTGATGTGATGCATGACAAAATTTCCGAGGAAGGCTAGCACATACCTGATGGAGATAGAAATCACATTGCATACACGTGTAGAAATCACGAGAATATTCCATGGGAAGGATACACGCCTCACATTGCTTATCTGCATCTCTAACCCGGTCATAGCTATGCAGCTTCAGATGATGCTCATGGCAAAAATATTTGATCACACCCACAGACACCTTTTCGAATGGCGCAATATCTTCTGTTTCATTGGTATCATCGGGTTCCCATTCCAGCTCGTTTCCATCCCATACTTTCTCATGCGTTGCGCATTTAGAATGAGCTACATAAGAGCATCCCTCGTGATCGCAAGAATATTGGCCATACTTGATATCAACACTCTTGTAGCAGATCTGACATGTTGAATAATCTGGTGGGGAGAATGGAGTGTAAGAGAGACGATGTGGATGACGCGTGATTTTTATTTCACGTGGTAAGTCGATACAACTCTGATGGACCACGTAATGACACTGGAAGCAAGTGTAAACCGGTTCCGAAATGTTGACCAACCCACAAGCATCACATGGGAGCAAAAATGGTCGAGGGAAGAAAAGGAGTGGATGGTGATGACTTTTTGGATTTGTGATGGTTGGAGATGGATTTTTGAGAAAGCAATGAAGATCCAAGCAAAAGCCACAGATAGAGCAACGATAGAACATATTGCTGAGATCTCCTCCACACCAGTTGCACTTGTCTCGCTCTAATATTGCGATCCCGGTTTCATCACTCCGGTTAATGAGAGTGAGAGGATGTTGGGAGTGATAGATATGTCTAACTTTCCTTGGATAGTGCTCGCAACCTAGCTTAAACTCATCGCCGCAATTAGCGCAACCAGACCGAGGGTCCTCACCAACTAGTTCGTGTGTTCGAGGGTTAGATGGATCAGACACTCGACATCTCGCTTCTTTACAAAACGTTGTGCCCATTTCTAATCCACTCTAGTTCTGTAACTTACTCCCCCCCACTCTTTGTGTTTCTATAGCTGCTGAAAAAATGGTAAGAACAAGCAAGTCTCGTACATTTCTATGATACACAACGATCAATGTACCATTTAATATTTTATAAAGAATAGTGAGCACCCAAATCTATAAACAACAACAACTTGTCGATAAAATTATCATATTTTTCTTTCATTTTACGCAAGACATGGCTCCTCCCCCACACATGCACGTGAATTGGTGCTTTTCTCAAGACACGTGACGTGAGTTTTCAAACTTCTTCAAGCGTGCCTTGGTCTTTTACCTTAAAACTCCCCAAAACTTTTGTAAATCACTGAATAAACAATTTTTTTCCTTCTAAATAAACAATTACAGTACAATAGTAATACAGAACAAAGTGATATATATAGTTCCAGACATCAAACACTTTTTTTTATCTACAATGAGATATGATTACATCTACTTGCAAGTTTATACATCCATATTCAAATATAATTACAAGACAAGTGAGTGAGTGAGAGAGGTGAAACAGTACCACACCTGGGACTGAAAGAGTTTTTATCCTCCTCTTTCACTTATCTTTGTAGCAAAAGTGCTGCTCCAACTAAACCGAACCAGAGTGTCAAAGAAAGCCAAAAGACTTTGTTCTTCTCCATCCCCACAGGTGGTCTCCAGACCAAGAGCTTTCCTAGAAAGTCTTCACTGGAGTTGAGCTGATTCGTAGTCGATTCATTCATTCTCCTGTCCTTGTCCCTCTCCTTGTCACTCCATGTCACTGCATAGCTGTGTGCAACATAACATCAAAGACCCATTTTTAAAGTGATGAGCCAAGAGGACACATAACATAAAATGAATACCTGTCGTAGCTTGAACCGATCATGGGTATGGTAACCATTTCCTCCTGAGAGATCTTGAGCTTAGGAGCTTGCAAGATATACCTAAGCTCAGAAGCTTGACGACGGATACCAGGACTGGGGTGTCTCTTCTCTAGTTGCTGATAAAGATCAATGCAATCAGCGTGGCGATTATTGGCCTCATATGCCATAGCTAACCAAATTTGAATCTGGCAAATCAATATCTTATTAGCAAACCGGTTCTTATTCAAAAATGTAAAAAGGAGTACCTAATGGTGTTTTTTTATCAAACCAACCTCACCACCAAAGAGCGTTGGCCTTGGGATAATGGTAAGAGCTCCTTCAAGAAACTCAATTGCTCGTCCATACATGCCTTTACCATAAGCCTTTTGTCCCAACTCAAACATCAATTCTGCAGTTGCTCTCCTCTCTGCTTGCTCCTGAGCTACCTGCTCTCACCAATCTCTTCAATCACCACATCTCAACTCTTGAAAATATTGCATTGTGTTTTTAGAAACTTCTCAACTAAACTAATCTTAAAGAGTGTTGTTAAGGATCAAGTAAACTAAACTAAAAACGTACCTTTTCGAGCTCTCGTTTCACCCTCATTCTCTTCTTCTCCTCTGAATCATCATCACCTTCTTCATCAATCTTATACTGCAACTCCTCTGCTTTCCTCTCTAGCTCCTTCATATCCTGCAACTCCTTAGCTCTCCTCTTCATCTCCTTCTCAACATCGTACGCTTCTTCATCTTCTTCACCACTCTCCTTTCCGTCACCACCGCCGCTCTCCTCGTCGCTTGATCCCGCTTCGTCGTAATCCACCGCGTTAGCCCTGGATTTCGCCTTCCCGCGAGTTAGAAACCGGCGACTCCGAGCCTCTACGTCCGATTCGAGAGGCTTGTTTGATGAGAGAGACGCGTAATGAGAAGAAACGTAACTGTGCGAGTCTCTCTTCGGTAGATTCAGGACGACGTCGACAACTGCCAAGCGAATTCTCCGATCAGTGACCACCGTACGGTGAGAGTTAACGTCGAGTAACAACGCCACGTTTCCGATAACCGCCGCCATGGAAACACTAGTGAAAACGAGGAAGAAACAGAGCCAGAGAAGCAAAGAGATAGCTTTGGTCGGGAGATATCTCTAATTCGTGGTGACAGTTAATTGTTTGACTAGAGTACCCTCGGATTTTTAATTTGAGATCAGTGAGCATACGATGCGTGTGGGGGTAGTTTAGTCATTAAAGTAGGAAGTCATGTTGATATTCCTAGGGGACGCGTGTACGGAAAGTAAGAGATGCGCGCGTCTCACGAAAACAACATGACATGTGAGACTTGACGTTTCTCTGATCAGGAAACAAACACCAAGACGTTTTTAGCAGAAATTTAGCGACACCCACTGTAACTTGATTTTATCAGGACGACGAGACGAACAGTGGATTTAGTTAAGATAGTGGCTGTTTTCTAGGCCTGGGATTTTTATCCGAGATCCGGATTCGATCCGAGATCCGATCCGGATTCGCTCCGAAAATCCGGATATCCGAAGGGGCCGAATCCGGATTCGGATAGTAAAATATTGGATCCGTCGAAACCAAATCTGGATCCAAATATCTTGATTTTTTAGTCCGGATATCCGGATCCGTAATAGATCCGTAATTTTTATTGATAATTGTTCTCAAAATAGTAATATATATATATAAATCAATTTTATTTGTTATATTTTTGTTTTTATAATATTATATAAGTATAGATTTTGTAATAATATACTTAAACTTAACTAAAAACACTATATTGCTTTTATTTTTAAATTATTGTTTATATTTATATATATATTTTAATATTAGTTTTATTTATTTTAAGGATTCTAATCCGGATCCGGATATCCGCCGGATATTATAATTTTTAGGAGGATATCCGACACCAGGATATCTGAGAACCCCGGATCCGGATAAAGATAGTAAAATCATGGATCTGCCGGATAAGGATCCGGATCCGGATACCTTAAAATATCCCGGATACCCGATCCGTTCCAGGCCTACTGTTTTCTAATTTAAAGATTTTAGTGTGGTTTAACAAAAAATTATAACGAATTCTTAATTCACTTACTATCATCTAAAGACTTAATCAAAATCAAAATCATTTTAAACTCTGTATTACACCTGTGTTTTAGAATATTTTTACTATGCATTTTTACCCCAAAATCGAAGTATCTACATAAATTTGAATCGAAAAAACTAAAATCGGATCCAAACTGTTATATAAAAATATCTGAATCGGAGTTATGAGTTTAGTACTTTGGGGTATGGATATAATCTGAATTGAACCAAAATTAATTTAATATATTAATGTTTTTATATATGTTAAGGTAATTTAGATATTTTAAGTATTCTAAATTTTTATAGTTTATTTTATTTGTTATTTTTAATACTTTATAATTAATTTAGATAGTTTAACTAATTTTTAATTAGTTAATTTATATATTTTGATTTTTTTTGTTTTTTTCAAGTTAAAAATATGGGAGAATTTGTGAAATGACCAAGTTTTGAAAAGAAATTAAGTGTATAGCATTGATTTTGACATAATGTATTATTTGACATTTGTGTCATAAAGTGTCCGGTTCTATCCCTTCTCTTCATAGGTAGCAGGTCAAAAGTATACGTAAAACATTGCACATAAAAAAAGGAGAAGTCATCCACGTATACGTTTGCTGACCACATATATATATGCATTGGATGTTCTATTCCATGTCATTGAAATAGTATAGGATTATAATCCACATAAGAACAACCACATAAACAAACACACAAGAAAGAAGATAAATGCATAAAAAATAGTGCTTATAAGATTGTATGTATACAAGGTTACAAGATTGTATATATACATATAAGATTATATTTATACTATCCCAATGACATAGTACATCACCAAATTTTTGGTGAGAACTATACATATAAAAACAGTCACAACCGTTAAATAATATACTAAACTCCTACTTAGTAAATCTAAACCCTAGTTAGGGAATTATAAACCCAAATACAATCTATAAATTATTTTATCATATTAAACTCATGAAAGCACATTTACTTGGTTTGAAAAGTTGTGTATGCTCTATTCCCTACCTTCTAAATATTATGGTAAACCTTAAATCCAAATTTTGGAAGATGTATGATTCTGGAAGGGACAAAACTTACTTATGTAATTACCGTGCACTGTTGACAACAATAATGTCATATACTATTCTATCTCAATTGCATATGTACTATTCTATCTCAATGACATAATACATCACCAAATCTTTAGTGAGAACGATACATATAAAGATAGTCACAACCGCTAAATAATATACTAAATCTCTATATAGTAAATCTAAACCCAAGTTCGGGAACTATAAACCCAAATATAATCTATAAATTATTTTCTCATATTAAACTCATGAAGGCACAATTACTTGGCTTACAGAATTGTGTATGCTCTACTCTAGACAGTCTAAATAATATGGTAAACATTAAATCCAAATTTTGAAAGATGTGTGACTCTGGAAGGGATACGACTTACTTACATAATTACCGCAAACTGTTAACAAAAACGATGCCAAAGCCATCAATATTACTTACGAAAGTACCACATACGTTTTAACTATGCACAGTAAATATATCGATTAAATTAGAACACTTTGTAATAAATGGTGTATTTCATTTACTACTCACAGTTAGACCGAAGTGTTATATTATGTATCAACAAAATAGTATAGAATACATAATATACTATTCATTTCACCAAATATAGTATAGGCGACAACTTCATCTTCTTCAATTCATCTTTTTAGACATGCTGATACACATTCATTTCGCTCACCATCATTATTTTCACCACCATACACATATCATCGTTTTCTCTTCTTTTTTTTTTGACACGTTGACGCTTGTACCAACCCGCCACCGATTCGCCATCGTTATTTTTCACCATTGAATCTGTAAAAAAACAGCAATGAAAAACAGAGTATAAAAACAAAAATATAATTACGAGAATTAATGATTTAAGAATCAAAGAATGTGAGAATCAATGTACACTGAAAATAGAAATGGCAACGTCACCTCATCGTTCTCTTTCTTCAAACTCAATTTCACAAGCCTAAAAACCATGATTTTTCCTCTCTTTGAAATAAGATGATTTGTGTTCATACATATGAAAAAGAAACAAAGAAACAGAGAGTGGAGGAGAGAAGAAAGAAGAAGAGAAAAGATGTGGACTAATAATAGCCACAATTTATTAAGTCATTTATGTAAGAATTATTTTAATAAATAATGCTCAGCAGGTCATACAAGTTAAAAAGAGGGGTAATATAGTATTATTACATAAAAGCAACTTGACATAGTGAAAAACTAGGGATTTTAGCTATAGACTGAATTATAATTTGTTTGATGGTTATACAGCCCAATTTCCCTAAAAATATTTTTAGACGATTTCAAACATTGGTTACCGTTCGATCTGAACTAAACCTGGAAAGAACTGAACCAAACCAAATCTAGAAAAAACTGAACCGAACTAAATATTTTTGGACGATTTTAGACATTGATTGTTCTTCCAATCATCTTATGTTCCATTGGTTTCCACAATGGAGAAGGAACCAACAAACTGAACTTAATTGAATGAAAATAAGGTTTGCACAAAAAACATAATAAATAAACTACTTAACGACTTCATTTATGTGACAAAATTAAGTAGTTTTTGATTTTATAAGATTAGTATATACATATAGTATTTAGTTGTTTAATCATAGAGTGGACCAAATCAAATGTTAGAAGCTAAAAATCAGCCATCCCACATAATTAGAGTTTGAATCCAAATTTGTAAATTTATAGCAAAAAAATGTTTGTCATCTGCCTCAATACATCATATGATTGTGTAGGAATCCTTTTGATGTGTTCTTAATTTCTTATAGCTCAACATAATTGTAAACAAATGTTCCATAATATAATTTAAATATTAGAAATATAAATAAAAGATATATATATGTTTTGCCAAAAAGTTATAGAAACCTTCTTGTAAAATATGTGAAAGTCCATTAACTGTAAATTGTTTTTTCTTTCTTCAAAATCAAACTTTCATATAAAGTAATAGGGATATAAACTTATTGGGCTTTACAATGACAGAACCCACAAATCAGAAGTAGGATTTGCATCTGCCCAATTACAACAAAACCATAAAGGAAAATGTCCATAAGAGCCGACTACTTAAATTAAAAAAATAATAATTTAGACAGAAGAAACCAAAATAAAATACTCCATCAGAGTAAAAAAGAAAACCCTAGAAATCCACGATAGGAACCAACTTGTTCGTCGATTCTATCTTGTGTTTCACTGATTACTGCGATGGAGAAGAAGGAGCTGAACAAACTAAACCACTTATCTCTCGTCTCCAACATCTGCAACGAATTGGAAACGCATCTAGGTCAAGCGCCAAAGGATTTAGCCGAGTACATCATCCATCTCGGCCGCAACTCCGAGACCGCCGATGAACTCGACAAGAAGCTGAAGAAGGACGGCGCAGAGCTTCCTGATTATTTCGTCCGCTCGCTGTTAACTGTAATCCACGGGATCTACCCTCCGCAGCCCAAGTCCGATGATGTAGAAGAAGATGGAGGAGATAAGGGGAGATTCAAAGGCTTGACGATTAAGGATACTAAGGATAAGGTTAAGGAGATTGAGAAGGAGATTGAGAGGGAAGCTCAGGAGAGGCAGAGAGAGGAGGATCGGAATAGAGGTAGGGATCGGGATAGGGATCGTGATGATAGAAGGGATCGGTATAGAGATAGGAATCGTGGAGATGAAGATGGTGATGATAGAAGAAGTGGTAGGCATAGGGGTAGAGACCGTGGAGATGACGAAGGCGGAGATAGAAGAGGTGATAGGCATAGGGGAAGAGACCGTGGAGATGATGATGGAGGTGATAGGCATAGGGGAAGATCACGTGGTGATGATGGAAGAGGTAGGGGGAGATCACGTGGTGATGATGAAGGTGGAAGAAGTAGAGATCGTGGTGTGCAGGATGAGTACACGGGTGCGAATGAGCCTGAGTTGTATCAGGTTTACAAAGGTAGAGTAACTAGGGTGATGGACTCTGGCTGCTTTGTTCAGTTTGATAGGTTTAGAGGGAAAGAAGGTTTAGTCCATGTTTCTCAGATGGCTACTAGAAGGGTTGATAGGGCAGAGAGTGTGGTGAAGCGGGATATGGAAGTTTATGTCAAAGTTGTATCTATCAAAGAGGGTGGTAAGTATAGTCTTTCCATGAAGGATGTTGATCAGAACACCGGGAGAGACTTGATCCCGTTGAAGAAGCCTTCAGATGATGATGATTTAGGGAGGAGTAATCCGTCGTATAGAACAAAGGATGGGCAAGTTACCAAGACTGGGATTTCAGGGATTCGGATTGTTGAGGAGAGTAATGTAGCGCCTTCACGTAGGCCATTGAAGAAGATGAGTTCCCCTGAGAGATGGGAAGCGAAGCAGATCATTGCTTCTGGTGCCTTGAAAGCGACTGAGTTTCCTGATTATGATGAGGATGGAGATGGGATGCTTTATCAGGAGGAAGGTGCTGAAGAAGAACTTGAGATTGAGATGAATGAAGAAGAACCTGCTTTCTTACAAGGGCAAACTAGGTACTCTGTTGACATGTCTCCTGTTAAGATCTTCAAAAATCCAGAAGGCTCCTTGAGTCGTGCTGCTGCACTTCAGTCTGCGCTCACCAAGGAGAGGAGAGAAATGAGGGAACAGCAGCAAAGAACAATGCTTGACTCTATCCCCAAGGATCTGAATCGTCCTTGGGAAGATCCTATGCCTGAAACTGGTGAAAGGCATCTTGCTCAGGAGCTTAGAGGTGTTGGTTTATCTGCTTATGACATGCCTGAGTGGAAGAAGGATGCTTTCGGGAAAACTCCAACTTTTGGACAAAGATCAAAGCTTTCTATCCAAGAGCAAAGAGAGAGCCTTCCTATATACAAGCTGAAAAAGGAGCTGATTCAAGCTGTGCACGACAATCAAGTTTTGGTGGTCATTGGTGAGACTGGGTCAGGGAAGACGACACAGGTGACTCAGTATCTTGCAGAAGCAGGTTACACAACGAAAGGAAAGATTGGGTGTACTCAGCCTCGTAGGGTCGCAGCAATGTCTGTTGCAAAGAGAGTAGCTGAGGAGTTCGGTTGTCGTTTGGGAGAGGAGGTAGGGTATGCAATTCGGTTTGAGGATTGTACTGGACCAGATACGGTGATCAAGTACATGACTGATGGTATGCTTCTTAGGGAGATTCTGATTGATGAAAACCTCTCTCAGTACTCTGTTATAATGCTTGATGAAGCTCATGAGCGGACAATTCACACTGATGTGTACAAACCAGAAGATTTCTTCGACAACTCTGCGTCCGAACTGGAAGCAGACTATCAGTGTAGACGGTGTAACCTACGTCTCTTTAAGAGACCCATAAAGAAGTTGACGTTGTAAAAATGTTAGGGACCTTCTTGGAAGGGACATCTCTATGACATATGGTTTGTCGGTCTTTCGCTAATGAACCTACGTCGAGACTAGTGGGTTCTTCAGATCCACTTGACTGAGCCAGAGGGTGACATTCTTCTCTTTCTGACGGGACAGGAAGAAATTGATTCTGCGTGTCAGTCTCTGTACGAGAGAATGAAAAATCTAGGTAAAAACGTTCCTGAACTCATCATACTTCCTGTTTACAGTGCCCTTCCTAGTGAAATGCAGTCTAGAATATTTGATCCTCCCCCTCCTGGTACCCGGAAAGTTGTTGTAGCTACAAATATCGCAGAAGCTTCTTTGACAATAGATGGAATATATTATGTTGTTGATCCTGGGTTTGCAAAGCAGAACGTGTATAATCCAAAGCAAGGATTAGAATCGCTTGTCATAACTCCAATCTCACAGGCATCAGCCAAGCAGAGGGCTGGACGTGCTGGTCGTACTGGTCCTGGGAAATGTTACCGTCTCTACACGGAGAGCGCATACCGTAATGAGATGCCTCCTACATCAATCCCTGAAATCCAGAGAATTAATCTTGGAATGACAACGCTAACCATGAAAGCAATGGGTATCAATGACCTGTTGTCGTTTGACTTCATGGATCCACCCCAACCGCAAGCGTTGATCTCTGCTATGGAACAGTTGTACAGCCTGGGAGCTTTGGATGAGGAAGGTCTGTTGACAAAGCTAGGTAGAAAAATGGCTGAGTTTCCTCTTGAACCACCGCTCTCCAAAATGTTGCTAGCGAGTGTGGATCTTGGGTGCAGCGATGAGATTTTAACGATGATTGCTATGATCCAGACGGGAAACATATTTTATAGACCGAGGGAGAAGCAAGCTCAAGCAGACCAGAAGCGGGCAAAGTTTTTCCAGCCTGAAGGTGACCACTTGACATTGCTAGCTGTATATGAAGCTTGGAAGGCTAAGAACTTCTCAGGCCCATGGTGTTTTGAGAACTTCATACAGTCGCGATCGTTACGACGTGCACAAGACGTGAGGAAACAGCTTCTCAGCATTATGGACAAGTAAGTAACTAAACTAGCGTTAATCGTAGTTTTGTTAGTTTGTGACAAGTCGAGCATCTTACTCTCTGATTTGGTTTTGATCAAGTAACCAACCCAAACTAGTCTCTTAGTATGTCAGTGTCTGACAAGTCTGGACTCTTAACGTGTGATTTTGTTTAAGTAACTAAACTAGCATTGACGTTGAGTTTGTTAGTGTGTGACAAGTCCAGTCTCTTAACGCGTGATTTTGATGTTTACAGATATAAACTAGATGTGGTAAGTGCGGGGAAGAATTTCACCAAGATAAGGAAAGCAATCACAGCAGGATTCTTCTTCCATGGAGCAAGAAAAGATCCGCAGGAAGGTTACAGGACGCTAGTGGAGAATCAACCGGTTTATATACACCCGAGCAGTGCATTGTTCCAGAGACAACCAGATTGGGTGATATATCATGATCTTGTGATGACGACCAAAGAGTACATGAGAGAAGTGACCGTGATTGACCCGAAGTGGCTGGTTGAGCTAGCTCCAAGGTTTTTCAAAGTGGCTGATCCAACCCATATGAGCAAGCGTAAGCGCCAGGAACGCATA
The DNA here is from genome assembly GCA_012274485.2 of Sinapis alba. NCBI lineage: Eukaryota > Viridiplantae > Streptophyta > Magnoliopsida > Brassicales > Brassicaceae > Sinapis > Sinapis alba. The sequence goes on along the minus strand of MU105664.1, from coordinate 77,066 downwards.
GAGCCTCTGTATGATCGTTATCACGAGCCTAACTCATGGCGTCTCAGCAAAAGACGTGCTTGAGAGCAGAGATTTCAAGTTTTATTCTTCCTTTTGTTTGTCACGCAAATCCTCAATTGTACTCTTTGTTTTTTTCACCTTTCTTATGTATTCAAAGCTAAAAACTAACAGTATGATGGATGAGTAAGAGATTGCAACTGCATCATCATGTTTTTCTTTTGACATGTATGTGATTTTGGAAGCCATTTCATATTTGTCACACGAGCTAGTAAATACAATATTATATGCCTGTTTAGAATGGCTGCTCAGGTATGTCAGATGTTCAAATGAGGAAGCAAGCTCATGGTGTTACCTACCGACATCAAGTGAGATCGGAGTCAATACAATTACTATGGAAAATGTGGTACTTTTGAGAACGCCAATGTTTTGTTCCAGTCAGATGAGTGAAGTAAAGGATGACATTTCATGGAATGTTTTATTAATTGGTTTGGCTCGAGTTGGCCGGAGAGAAGAAGCCTATCTTTCTTTGAGGCAAAACCTAGCAAATACACACTAGCAACGCTCTTAGCGTGTTGTGCAAAGCAAACATTCATGCTCTTCGTTTAGTCAAAGCAACCCACGGATTCATGATCAGAAATGGCTTTAATATTGATGTTGTTAAACGGGAGTTTTATGGTTGACAATGTATTCCAAATGCCGATGTTTTTGACTATGCTAGTATCCAAGTATTCCAAGAGGCAACTACACATGGAATTGATTATGTGATCAAAGACTCTGTATTTAGTTTTCAGAGTCTAAGATTTAAAGAAGTCAGATGTTCTCGAAGGTTAGACAGATGATCTTTCTATTAAAAATATCAATGCAATGTTACGTTATTTGGTACTATAAGTTTTTTTTTGCTAACAATACTATATGTTAATGCAGAACCATTTGTAAACCTGAATATGATTTTCATCTAATTTACTTTTTGAAACAAAAATGGTAATTCAAGTTGTAGTTGTTATCAAATATCAAGATATATGCGTGTTTGTGCGTGTTTTGTTCATGTATACTAGTTTGAAGGCATGTTCAATATGTTAACCTAATAATCGAATTACTTTAGGTTAGCAGAACTATTTAGCATATACTTTATTTGAGAAAAAAATATAAGCAAAAAAATAATAATTCAAAAAACAGAAAAAGTAGTTATAGACGTGGTCCATGACAGACGCACGAGATGTTGCATATACTACATTATCTTTGGATGAGTACACGAAAAGAAGAAATATTTTGTTTATCAAAGAAAATAAGAATATTATTCTCTATGTTTTGATCGTTTTGATGCTTGAGAATTTTTTTTCAGTTAATTGACGTTCTCAATATTTTAGATAAAATTTTAATAATGTTTCATATTTATAATTAATTACATAATTCTATAATTTTTTAATTAAACTATTTTATTTAATGATATTTATGTGTAACCAAGATAAATTTATAAAAGTTGGCACTTTTAAATTTTTGTGCATTTAATTTAAATATCAAATAAAATGAACCAAAAAGAATTGTATTAGAATAGTATTACTCAATTAATTAATAGAAAGAGGATAACACTTCCGCATATAAAATTACAAAGGACTAATCATGTAGAATTAGTCATCGCCGGTTCGTGATTTTATAAAATGCGAAGTGACACTTACATAGTAACCATTTGTTTTGGACTAATGCTGTTATATAATAGTCCCATTGTCGATCCCTATAAAAAATCACTCTCTCAATTATTTTTCCACTAAGTATACTTAAAATATAAAACGTTATCTGTTTGGTAGTATTCTAATCACATTTCGTTGTCTTATTCTTATTTCTTCTAAAATAATTCTTTTGTCAATCAAAAAGAATTTATTAGTAATTAGGATGTTACTCCAACTATCATGAATGGTCGACCGGCGGAACATAAATTAAACTATAGTTCTAACGAAAATAATAAAGTTATCTTTAACAAGCAAATACTACAGTCTTACAGTACTTTCAATGCATTATTCCATTTTTTCTAAAAATGTAGTGGGTTGGATTTGCACTCCAATCATACTGCATTTTAAAGTAAATAATAAATAATTAACACAAATAATAAAATTAACACTTTTGGAACAATCTTATTATTCTACTATAGAGTAGAAAATAAAGTAGGATTCGAGAAGTTTTATTCCAAATTTATTCTAATTAAAAATGTTGTGAATTTAAAAATGCCCTTATATGTAATATTGGTTTCAATATGTGCTTTTTTAAATTGTTTTAATGTCTCTATATTGTCTTTAATTGTAATCCTTGATTTCATTTTATTAAATAGGTATTAAGTTAACTAGAAATGTTTTTAGACATTTCTAATATTTTGATTGATATGCATGAGGACTTCTAAATCATCAAAATACACGAAACAAAGTAAACAATTATCTTATGGGGTTTCTTTTAGATTGTTGTAGTCCATCACATCATTTTTTAGTCCAACATATCGTTATGTTCATTAAAATCATTTACTATCTTATAAATTATGCTTCACATATAGTACTGTATGTTCAATTCAAGCTGAAACGGTATCAAAAAAAAAAAAAAAAAAAAACTGAAACGGTATCCCTGATTTATAGAAGCAAGTGATTCTAACTAAGCATAAGCATGAGTCCACGAAACAAGAGCTCTTCGACACTATTTATCGTGTCTTGTAAATAGATAATAACATTAGATTTCTAAACCCTATCTAAACTTTAAGGAATCCATAAGACCATGTTTATCCCTAGTTTCTAGGAAGGGTTTTACACAAAAAAAGGTGAGTGGCCCCACACCAAACACAAAAAATCGGTCACCAAATATGCAGAATAAGGATCGACTACTACAAGTTTTTGATACTGTTTGCGGGCCCGCCGACACGTGGCGGCCCGTGATTCGTTTGCTTTTTTTTTTTTTTTTTTTTTTTTTTTTTTTTTTTTTTTTTTTTTTTTTTTTTTTTTTTTTTTTTTTTTTTTTTTTTTTTTTTTTTTTTTTTTTAAAGGTAAGAAACCCATTTGGGTTTTAAGGGATAAATATGCTCTAAACAGACTCACACATGGTGCACGTATACGCGACTGCGACCTTTTGTTTTTCTTTTTGTTTAATGCTTAAGGAAGTATTACAAGTTCGTTCTTTCAAACAAACAAAAAGTATTACAAATTCGTAAAATGATCAGATGCTCTCATTATCTTTAAATATACTTTACCTAATCTGTCTGTTTATCCTTGATTAATTATGAAAGCGTAAGTTTGGTTAGACATATCCTAAAAGCATATTCTTGTGACCCAGTCGTCTGTATTATCTTGGCCTTTTGCGGTCTAATAGATTACTCTATTCCGATCACTCAAATCATTTAAAAAAAAATAGTTGTCTGTATATGTTTTTTTTCTTTAGCAATGCCTCGGCTAAAACTCGATATGGTTTAAGTTGGTGATACAATCTTCAAAATAAAATTATGTAATCATTGCAGCACGACAGTATTGGTTTATGGAGTATAGAATTATGATAATATATGTTTATGTTGGTAAATTACTTTATATAAGTTCCATTATGTTGGTATAATTGTTATACCATACACGATTTCTTTAAAACAAAAGAGACCGTAAAACGTTGAGGCAACACGTGAATGGTTTTTACCCATTTTTTTCTTGAACATACGTCTTAACTATATAGTGCTATCAATTAATATAAATTTATAAAAGATAATTGATCAAAATTTATAACTTTTGGTTTAATACATTCAAGTTCAAATTCGTTTAATACATTCTGGACACTTGACAGTATGGAATTTTATTATGATTCAATAGTTATTGCATGCAGTCTATTTTCTCATTAATGATTGTTTTCGTTCGTTAGTCGTTTGTATCTGCTATCCGTTTGCGTAAACTATATATTTTGGCACAGTTTGTCCTTTTATCACTACTGTAACTGAACGTATGTAACAGCTGCCTGACTTCAAATTTAAAGGGTTCCTTCAAAAAAACAAAATCAAACTAATTGTAGATTTATGTAATTTTTTAACGCAATTTAAGCATCTTCTTTAATCATGTATTTAAATTACTGGGAACAAAAGAAAACTTGAGAGGTCTAAAATGGTCACCGGCCATAGTGTCAGGACGGCGATGATGGAGATAAAGCTTCACAGGCCCGTCCATTATTGCGTTCTTCTTTAATAATTAGTTTGATTTGACAATACTGAATAATAATCTTGTGGTCTTGTAACAATATTTTGGACTTCGAAAAATAATATTTGTTGAATACCAACAACATCACTATAGATAACAGAAGTATCTTATTGATTCAAGGATTTAATAAGAATATTTAATATAATTTAGTTATATAGTCAAATTTAAAATTAGAATCTATATAATTTATTAATATAAATTCAAAATATTTTTTAAAAAAATATATTTTGAAACCTATATCACCTTAATAGGAGTATTATTTATTTTGGACAATGAAAATCCTGAAAACAAAATCAAACATGGGTGATCTATAGTAGCATGCAAAAGTTGGAAAACTAAACAGTTTGAATTTAGTTGACAAAAAGAAAAAAACAGTTTGAATTTAAAAGAATTTCACGATACTAAATGTGTGTTACACAAATATGAATTTATGTTATGTCTCATTTGAATACTTAAAAGAAAAGTATTTGTAGGTTGCATATTTATTTAAAACTTAATCTGGATCATTTTATATATCAAGGATATCAAATATTTTAAAATGTATTTTTAAAGAAAAGTATTCTCTCCGTTTCATATTATTTGTTGTTGCAGGAAAAAAAAATTTCGTTTCAAAATAAGTGTCGTTTTAGAGTTTCAATTCAAAATTCAATAATAAGATTTTTTATTTTTATTTTTTTATTGATTAAAATATGGTTAGGTGTATAGGTAATTTAGTTTTTATTTTGGAAATATACAAAATTATATATTTTTTAATATGTGTGCATAAACCTAGAACGACAAGTAATATGAAACATAAGGAGTAGTAACAAGGATTGTTGATGAAAATTTTACTACTCCCTCTGTTTTATTTTAGTTGTCGTTTTAGACTTCGACACATATTAAAAAAACATAATTTTGCATATTTCTAAAATAAAAACATAACTACCAATACACTTAACCACGTTTCAACCAATAAAAAATAGATTAAAATAAAAAATCAAAAAATTTTGTATTGAAACTATAAAACAACACTTATTTTGAAACGAAAATTTTATTCTACAACGACACTTAATCTGAAACGGAAGGAGTACATAATAATAGTTGAAACAAATCTATTAGGGATCATTTTTGTTTCATTTTCGAAGCATATACATAAACAGTAACTATAAAAACATGTGGAAATTAAGTAAAAGTTTGATGAAAACAGTTATTCAGAAGATTCAAGAGATTTGAATATGGGCCCTATAGAAAACATGCGAAAATTAAGGAAAGTAATAGTCTAAAAAGATGAAGAGGGTAAAGACAGGCTGGCACTTATGATTGGTCAGTGACAGAGCAGCTGTATCCCATTTTCACTAACCTTATCTCTATAAACCGACCGACACGTGATCGAAGCGGGACCAACCATGTGACTTCTCCTTTCCCTAATCGTCGTGGTTTGTTAGCAATCAGTTTTTTGGTCTGGTTCGACCATATCATACAATCATGCAACCTCTCGGTTCAATTATGCGATGTATGAACCATTATCTATTTAAACTCTTTTGCTGAAATGAAGTACTTTAGCCAAAGTCCTTTTCCAACAATTTTTTTACCGAAAGTAACTGTAACGCCCCGACCGCCCACAGCTAATGGGCCATCCACGCCCGCTCTCTCGGTCCGTGGGCCCCATCCCGTTCCAACGGTCGGTCCGTTAATTTTCCAAGGCTCGAAATCATTGTTTACTAACCTTGCAATCACCACATGACCTTTCCCCGTGTTTTGGCCTCACTTACACGGTATCGCAAATCACTTCCCGATAGGTCACCCATCCTTAGACTACTCCAGCTCAAGCACGCTTAACTCTGGAGTTCTAAACTGATGTGCTCCCGAAAAGGTAAGTGCACTTTGATGACATAGGTAGCCAAATCAATTCTCTTAAGCCTTTCCATATATCACAACTCGGGATGTTACAGTAACCTTTTTACCGTGTAATAGGAGCATGCATTCTTACGAATCACAACAGAAAATATAACTGTAATGGTAATGTATATATATTATACAAGAGAAATATCCGACTATTTCAGAATAGAACTATGACAGAAAATTGAACATGTATGTATGTTATGTTTTTCAAAATCGATTATATTCAAGTTTCTTTACAGGTTCCGTATTATATACAACCTTTTTGGGCCACATATTCTATAAATAAACTCCACCTAATTGTATTCTTTCTAGTAAACAACACTTTAAAATGTCAAACACTAAAATATTTAATTTTGTAGTTTGCAGAAAAATATATTGAAATATTACTAACTTTTTTATCATAATAATTTATGATGATCAAAATGATCAAAACGACCAAAATATGTTTTATAAAAAAAATAAAAATATTATATCATATAGTTAATTAAGTGAAAGGAGTGGGGTTTAAAATTTAAAATATTAATTTTAAAATATTTTTTAAGATAATTTTGGGATTCAAAATACAATTAAAAAAATCCAAAGAAAAATTCAAAAAACAGCCCGCATATTGAATAAGATTTTTTTGAAAATAAGTTTTTTTATTTATATTTATATAATTATAAAATAGAAAAAAATATTATTTTTTAAGAATCCTTTTTGATCATTTTTTTCTTATGTGTTCTTTTAGTCAAAAGAAAAAAGAAACATTTTTATATCCTTTTGAGAAATTTGTCCTAGTTTGTATATATATTGTCTCGCCGTAATCTATACTTTGACACATACACAAACTTGGCTATATATATACACCTAAACACACAAAAGAAAATCAGACCAATCACTACACAAATAAACCCATAACTCTCTTTCTCAGACCAATTAAATTTCTCCGAGATCATGCCGATCAGAAACATCGCCATCGGCGGAGTCCAAGAAGAAGTGACTCACCCCAGCGTACTTAGGGCGGCGCTCGCTGAGTTTATCTCGACTTTGATCTTTGTCTTCGCCGGCTCAGGCTCCGGCTAGCGAAAGTTGTTCGAGTGACTGTTACCACGGTGGTGAGGAAGTCCGGAGCAGCGGCGACGAAATCGAGTACGAAAGCCAGAGAAGCATCGACAAAGGCAGCCACGATTGTAGAGACCACCAGTGCAATTGGGACGGCAATGGAAGCCACGAAAGCAGCCACCTTTGTAGTGAGAGGAGGCACCATAGGAGATAACCTTTGCTCAGCTTCTTGGCTCCGTCGTCGCTTGTCTCCTCCTTAAATTCGCCACCGGTGGCTTGGTAACATCCTTACTGTCTAATTACTAAGTCGCCTTAATATTAATGGTTTTAGACTTATAGTCTTATTTGTCCAAAAAAAAAAAAAAAAAAAAAGATTTATAATCTTTTAGACTATCATTATCTTCGGGCTCTTAACCGGAGTTCTTAGTTTCGTTTCGGATAAGAGATAATTTTTAGCTTTTTAGGGCATATTTATTGAGGGTATCTTAGCATGGAGTTCTTAACATAATTTAAGAATCGTCTCTTAACTTTTTAAGAATCGTCTCTTAAATTACGCTAAGATACCCCCAATAAACATGGCCTGAGAAAAACTAAAAACCATCTCTTAAATAAGAGATATAAAAACCGTGTTTTACCCGAAAAATATATTAAAAAAAATGTCAAATCATAAATTAAAAAATAATACCGGTGATAATGATGCCTTTAGAAAATAAATATAATTAATTAGGTTTAATTTTCTTGTAAAATGTGTTTTACTTTACCTGATTACGTAACAATGTTAAAATTCGTGGATTTGATCTTATTCTACATAAATAAATAAAATAAAGACAATCAAACTAATTAAAATTAGTTTGGACCAAGTTTTTTCTTTTTTGGGTTCAGTTTGTATGAATATTCCAACTAAAACCACGCTTTTGACCTAACTTCTTGGACAAGTAACTAAACATTCCCTTCAAAAAAAATGTTCAGGCAGTTCCAGCTTTTGGTCTCTCTGCTGGAGTTGAATCCTTAAACGGTTTCGTCTTCGAGATCGTGATGACCTTCGGGCTAGTCTACACCGTCTACGCCACAGCCGTCGACCCCAAGAACGGTAGTCTCGGAACAATCGCACCAATCGCCATAGGTTTCATCGTTGGAGCTAACATCCTCGCCGGTGGAGCTTTCAGCGGAGCCTCCATGAACCCAGCCGTCGCTTTCGGACCAGCCGTCGTGAGCTGGACGTGGACCAACCACTGGATCTACTGGGCTGGTCCTCTTGTAGGTGGTGGACTCGCCGGGCTCATCTACGAGTTTGTCTTCATCAACCAAAACGGTCACGAGCAATTGCCCACCACTGATTACTGAAGACTGCCAAAAAAATTCAATGTGATTTGATTTGTTTTTATTTCGCATCGTAATTGGGTTTCTATGTGGTCGTTGGATCTTTTTTTAGATGAATCGTTGTATGTTGATTTTATGGTGTATTTGGGTTTGTCGTTGGAGTTTGAATTTCCCTGGAAGGCCTTTGTGCAATTGTATTGTACGGTACTAATGACTATAAATGATGCTAAAACCAGGGAATGTGAATTATATATCATGCTTTCTTATAAGTTGTATTTTCTTTTTCATTTTAATTTCTTTTGAAAAATGAAAAATTTCTTTAACCAAGTGATAGTCTCTCGTGGAGATACTCCTTTTTAATTTTTTTTAATTAAAAATTAAGGGGAAGAAAATAATAGCTTTTACATAATTTTTTGACAGTCTCTCGTGGATTATTGATAACAAATCACCATATTTTCCTTCCATTTCATATTATTTGTCGTTGTAGGAAAAAAAGAATTGTTTCAAAATAAATGTCGTTTTAAAGTTTCAATGTAAAATTTATTACTAAAATTCTCCATTTTATTTTTTATTGGTTGATATATGCTTAGCTGTATATGTAATTGTGTTTTTATTTTGAAAATATACAAAATCATATGTTTTCTTAATATATGTGCATAAACTTAGAACGACAAATAATATCAAACTGAGGAACGAAGGGAGTATATCACTAATTATTTACATCGAAGAATTAACCAAATAGACTTTTATAAAGACATGCACTATGAATGATAATACAACTAAATCTCGTTATGTCTAGTGTTTAATTAAAATGAAAAGAAAACAGAAATAACTCAACATGTCGTGAGCTTTAAATTTTCAAATTTCTCCATTTAGGGTTTTATTATAGTGGTATTAAAAGGGGTCGGTCCCTAGCGACATGTTTGATCGATCTCTCCATGTTCAACATTTATTATTTTCTTCTTTCTGAATTCTTCTTCCACCATTTCGGCGGGAATATCTTGGGACATTCTCGGCATTTCGATATCATTTTGTTTGCTTTTGAAACGTGAATAGCAATCAAATGGATGGGCACATAGATTCGCCAAATCTTGGGGGGTAAACTGGATAGGAAGTTCTCGAAAGGAGTGAACACGGACCATTCTAGACCTAACCTCACCATGTTTAGTTGTTTACATAATTGTATTAGAAAATAATTAGTGTCAAATACAGAGTTTCGTTACACCAGTGAGGCAGATAGTTTATACGTACAAGTTTGCGAAGATAGGCTATAACTAACACAATTAGTTAGAGCACCCTCATCCTAACAACCCATTATGGGTTGCTTAATGAAAAATTAATAGTAATTAATAATTTATTTGGGTTAAGCAACTTAGCTAAGCAACTTGTTAATTTTACTTCTCCATTGCAAGTTGCTTATTTTAGCAATTTAAAAAAAAAAAAAAAATTAAAACTAAATTTATTTTTAAAAACTTAAAATTTATTACAAGACAATATTTCAAACATAGTTTTTAAAAAAAAAACATGAACAAAAGAGTAGGAAAATACATGAGAATTATTTGAAAGATCCATCTCCGTTAGTTCTTTTCGTAGTTGTTGAAAAAAATCTCGTGAGCATGTTTGATAACATCAACCTCATTTTGGCCGCTTTTCTTCTCTCTTGTTGCAGCTTCGTATGATCCACTGAACTTGGACACAAGATCGTTGATCTTCTGCCAACGGTGCTTGCAGTTGTTTGCTCCTCTCGCCTCACCGGGTGCAATGTTCGGACTGTCGGCATAATATTCTGCTATCCTCTTCCAGAAAGTCCCAGAACATTGCTCATTCCCTATCAGAGGGTCTTTGCTCGTGTTTAACCATGCGGAGATAAGCACAACATCATCTGACTGCGTCCATGTCTTTCTCTCTTTACGCTCTTTACCCTTCGATGAATTTGGCTCCACACTACCTTCTATTAAACGGAAGACACTGTCTTGTTGGCTATTGAGAAGCTCAACAAAATTTGCAGTGGGCGGAAATGGAGTAGAATCCATTTCAGGAAATGGGAAGGGAGAGAAGAAGAATGGAAAGAGAAGAAGTTATGAAGCAGGAACAAAGCGATTGCAGGAGAAGAAGTTATTGCAGGAAAGCAGAGTGATGAGGGTGAAAAGAAACCGAAGAAGTGATGAGGGTAAAAAGAAATCGAAGAAGTGCAGGAATTTAAATTGATACATTCAACACACAACCAACCAATGCATTAATCACAACCAACAAACTAAATTTAACTCATTTAAACGACTTGACATCCATCTAACTCATTTAACTCATCTAACTAACCACAAGTTCTATTAAATTTACCATCCACAACCAGAACAATACACTAACGAAAGCCTTAATTACCATCCTTTCAATTCCTAACAGAAGCTAATTCCATTCATTGCCATTCATTACACTAAGCAAAGCATTAACACTGACCTGTGAACTTATTGAACTCCTTTCTTCGAAGCTCCTTCCTCACGTCTCTTTCCACAGAAGAAGAGACAGCGATTTCATCACTGCATCTCAAAACAGAAAGACAGAAGCAAAAAGAAAAGAATCAACAGAAATCAAACAAATCAAAAATTTAAAACTTGCAACACAACGATAAAGAAAAAAAATGAAAACAAGAATCAAAGGGTAAACAAATAAAAGAGGAAGCTTTACCGGAGCTATACGAGGAGACCGGAGACCCTCCGTCGCCGTTGTGAGAAACATCATCGGACCGACAAAAATAAAAAAAATTCACGATTAGAACAACAATAACACTAATCTAAGACATGCATGGTATAAAAGGACAGAGAAAAACATCTTCACCGTTTACTTTCGCGGAGAGGCGACAAAGAGAGATACCAGACCGTCGGCTTCGAGAACACCCACGGAGAGGGAGAGAGTCACCGTTCACGTCGTCGACGACATACACCAACACAGAGCGGTCCATCGCCGTCGCCGTCGCCGTCGAGGAGTCACGGTGAGAGAGACACAATTGCCTTCGTCGATTTCTCTCGTGAGAGAGAGAGAAAGAACAGAACAACAAATGATACGGGACACGGCTTCACCGTTTCTTCCTCCTCTCTCGTCACAACACGTGTCCAATATTTGGGTTGCTTCCTGGGCTTAATTAGGCAACGCTGCTTACATTTAACTGGGTTATTTATTTAATTTTAAACCCAAATTACCTTAAGCAACCCATTTACCCCAAGGGATAAAGGTGCTCTTAGGTCTAGGTTTAGTACCAAACCACGATCAAAGAGTTAAGACATTATTATATACACATGCAGATGCATTTCATATATACAAGATGCAAATTGCCATGTGCAACGTTGGACCATTCGTACGTACACCGCACCATGCATTACTTAATTTCTCACACCTTCCTTTTTCTTCTTCCCATATAAATCCAATCTATATGCCTTGCCATTGATGGTAAACTTTTTTATAAACAAAAAAAAAGTTGATGTCGATAGTTCCTAATAAAATCTAAAAGAAAACTTGAAACCAGTTAAATTTTAGATCTGTTTCTTAAATTAGTTTTAAATGGCATGTTTTTACATTTATAAGGGTAAAAGCAATAAGATGATAAAAATTTAGTTTCATAATTTCATATAACGGTGAAATTAAGTTCGATACCCTAACTGATTGAGAGATATTCCTAATAAGTACATCAGTGTGTGCACATGCCTGATTTTTATTTGGGTGCGTCCCAGCCAATTTTGTGTTGTCTACTATTTCGAATTTGTTTCCGAAAAATAACTTGAAAATAAAAGTGTTGGACTGGACCTACAATGTTTTTAAGAATTGTGTACAAAAACTTCTCACCAAAATTTTAATTTTGAAGTCAGTGTGTTATAGTATAATTTAGCACGATTTTTTTTTTCTTTTTAATAACATCAGACAAAGAACAAAAATTCTTAGGCGTGTATTTACCACCACATAGTTATGACAGAACTATCCAATATTAATTTGTTAATTCATTTTACTTTGCCACAAAACTTACCAAATGCATCTCCCGTTTTCTGCTTCTTTATTTTTCGGTTGCCCGGCCATATTTTTGCAGTCCATAGTCTTTTCATTTTTTCGAATTTTAAGGTTGACATGGCTTGGTCGGTTTGGAGCAAGTAAGAGTTCAAAATTCAAATTCATAGTCACCACTTATTTTAAGTTTGGTCGGTACGTTCACGTTCCCTCGTGATTCTCCGACCAATTACGTCCACGTCTCTCTGTCATTTATACCCACTAAACATAATCATTTTCAGGATAAAGATGTAAATTAAAGAATGCTTCAATCCGGGATGTAGGTATAGTACTGTCAAATATGATCCCGGTGACTATTACATACACACGCACACTTCGTTACTCCTCTAGTCATTTATCAAACAGATACAAGATTTTTTAACATTTATACTGCTATACGAAATATTTAACATAAACTTAAAGCTCGCCCCCCATTAATTTTTTACTCCATAAAACATAAGATTTTTTTCCTTTCAAAATTATCCATGTTGCATGCAACTTTTCATTTTCTTTATTAAAAACATGTGTATAGTGAAATTACTATTAATTAGTTATATAGAAAATACAATATTCTATTAATTTACAGGTATAAATTTATCAATGACCTTATGTAAAACTCCATAAATCTATTTATTTATCTTGTTTATAAGTTTATAGAATTTAGTATGTTAAAACTGTCAAATATCTGTTGAATCACTGTTTTCAAGTTTTAGATATATAAATTGTGACTGATTTGATTCAACATGCATGAAATACTGGCAGGCGGATCCACTGCAGAAGCCTTTAGACTATGATTAATAGAATCTCCATAGCTATTTTAGTGTATCCTAAGATAAATTTTTTAGTTTTTAACTAAAAAATACTAAAAATGTATTATAAATAAGAGATATAATATACGTTTCTTAACAGAAAAGTATTAAATCATGTTCTAAAAACCACATTAGGGTCTCCCCCATTAATCATTAATCATGCTCTTAAGCCCCATTGGTTCATCAATAAAGAGTCTGTCTCATTGTAGGTTCATGACATACAAATCTTGCATAGTACTAAAACAGAATTGGGCTTAAGCTAGTTGGAATTTTCAAAAGCCCATTTATCTTGGTATCATATAATTTAGGAATTAGTATATGATTGTCCGAAGTCCGATAGTGATCCTTAAACAAGGACTGACCCAGCTCAAATGGGCAATGGTGCATGAAATATACTCCCTCCGTTTCATATTATTTGTCGTTGTAGGGAAAAAATTAGCAAAGTTTTATTCACAGCAAAATCTCAAAGTTACGTTTTAAGTAATTATTCTAAGTATCCATTAACACAAAAATAAAAAGATAACCAACTTTATACCAATCCACATATCCATTAACACAAAAATAAAACCTTTATATGTTTTAGTATACAAAAGAATTATACACACTTATTTGGAAGAACGACAAGTAATATGAAACATAGGGAGTATTAAGTAGCTAATTACCTAACGAGCCTGTTAAGACAAATATCCTCCCAAAAGTGGTTCAGAACACTGCAACACTATCCATGGTAAGTCATTCCTTGTAATCTTAAGGTTCTGTTCGGGAGCTTACAACTTAAAACCAATTAGCGATAAGTGGAGTGACTCAAGTTTCTTATATATTACTCATGTCCCTTACATATTTTCGATGTAGGATCTTCTCTCCAATATTCTGTCAAACCTCTAATTTAAATAGTTCTATAATACACCATCTCTATGGTTGACTACTGGTTAGGAACAATATTACATACGAACAATAAGTAGAAGCACACAAACAAATTCATCAATCTGAGTTGCTTGTGTCCATGAACGATACAAAATTCAAAATTCAATAGAAGCAGAAGCAGAAGAACAAAAGAATAAACCGCAAATCAAAATCCGAATTCAAAAAATCAAAATTGAACAATCGATGTTATCAAGTAATAAATTATTGCTCCAATTTGTTTTTTTTCTTCCTACAACAAAAAAAACAACCATAATATTATTGTACTTTTATCAAAACTGATCCAAAGATTCTCACACACATAACCGTAGTACAAAAGAAGTAAGAATTACATTCTACCAAAATGGTAAGGACCAACTAGAAAAAACCTAAATTGGGATTGCCTCGGTGGATACACGTGTTATTTTGCAAACTCCATCCAACTTGCTCAATGCTTCTCTCATTATCCTAATCACCTTATCGGTCCTACCGGGACCACGTTACGCATTCAGTCCATCAATATGACTAGATCATGGTTCATTGGGATGCTTAAAAAATTATGTAGATTTAGTATGATGAACATTCATACTTGGCTTCCATATTTTTAAATGAAAAATGTATACACTACGAATATTTAAAACATTTTCTGAGAATGACATATAGATCTAAGTTCCGCGTTCCCAATAAACAAATGTTCATCATACTTAGTTTAGGATAACAGATAACTGTCAGCTACGGGCAAACAAATGTTCATGACTTCATGTTATGGGCTTGTCTAGCTGATTAATTGATCCAAAGGAATCAATCAAGGTTCTGTTTATATTTTACAGTATGTTTTAAAATATTTCTACTGTATACTTTCTTATAAAAAAATGGGAAATCAAGTATAAATATTAAATACGTCCAACATTTATGATGAGATGGGCTTATCCTTTTCAATGGGAGAAGCAATGGTTCTTTGCGTGCCTGCCGCAGAAATAACAACTCCTCGATATCTCTCCATTCGTCATACGTGTCGCCCTGTCCTTTTGTAAAATTCTCTCTATATAATTTGCGAAAATAAAATTTCGAATTTCTCGTACCTTTAATATTGATTATTGAATACCGGGGAATTGTCTGACATGAACGAGAAATACTTTGAGTAAAACGATCGTTTCATTTTTTCGAAATTAAATAAAATCAAAATGAAACCAGTGAACGAATAAATGTATAAATTACATTATTAATGAACTTATGTATCCTCTTTTTTATTTTCTTTTGTTCAGCTAAACCAGACGAGAAAGAAAGAAAACAAAAGCCTCTCGTAAAAATTAAACCTAGATTTTTTTTATGAATTTAATTATTCATTTGTTTATAGCTAATCTCTAATTCATACTCATATAATTTAGCTGCAAATTTAGTTACGATTAGTCATGTATACATTTTAAATAACAACAACTCTCAAATATTACAGATGGATTTTTAAAAAGGAGATTCAAACCTAAAAAATTCATGAATTCTTGCCACACCATTAACCACTTACATACGAACAACAATCTCTTGATTTAAAAAGATAAAACTAATTACTACTAATCTATAAGAGAAATTCTCTTAGATAGTCCATTTTAGTTTGTTTGTCACAAAAATAGTTTTTAAGGAAGAAAATGGCCAAAATATTTTTTTAGAAGCTAAATTTTTTATTTATATGCATTTATACCCCTAGGGTTAACTAATTTAGACTTTAGGGTTTAGAGTTAAGGGGTGGGTTTGGGGTTAGGGTTTAAAATTTCAAAAAAAAAATCAATTTTTTTTTTTAAAAAGACTGTTTTGGTCATTTTATTTTTTAAGGGCTATTTTTGTGACAAAAACTTAAAAGGGACTATTTAAGAGAATTGCCCAATCTATAATGGTATCTCAGTTTTATAATACTGTTAAAAACGATCTTATTTATGTGATTGTTATCAGGGAAATTATCAAAAATATCACTTTTCATTTTCATGTTTACACTAATCACTTTTACCTTCATTTTTAAAAAGAAAAAATATTTATAATCCTAACATTAACTAATCTAAATTTAGAGTTTAGAATTAAGAGGTGAATATAGTTTTTAGAATTTAGAATTTAAAGTTCTAATAAATATATAAACAAATTTTTAAATTTCTTTTTTAAAAGTTTGTAAAAATAGTTTCAATTTTTTTCCGAATCTCAAAATGAAAATTTGAAAAGAAAAATTCAATTTTTTTCAATTTCGATTTTGAAAAGTATAATTAAAAAATATTTTTTTTTTAAATTTCAATTTATTTAAATAATTATTTATCATATGTAACGTAAAAGTATAAGAGTCTTTTGTCTCTTAACAAAAAATTTATTTTTGAAAATATCTCTTTAATAATTGTAAATATGAATAATAACATCGACAAAATGGTAAACATAAAATTTCTCTTGTCATTATGTGTTATTTTATCACTAGCTAATGCATATAAGAGTAGAACAACACAAAGATTTTTCATAAAGGAGGGACTCCTCGAGCCACAAAACTACTACATCATCAATAATACATACATTGGAATGATCCATTATACTATAAGACTCAGTTGCCAATCGCCTGCCAAATGATAAACAATAGGAGAGGAAAACCATCTCATAAACAAAAATATGAAGAAGTATTTCTGTAAAAAGGCTTATCAAAGAAGAAAAAGGGACACAGAGAGCATAAGGAGAACAAAAATTAAAGATCATGTAAGAAGGATGGAGAGGACAGAACATGAAGAGAGAAATACAAAAGAGAACCATCTTGGTACCACAACAAGATGTGACCTTA
Source organism: Sinapis alba (assembly GCA_012274485.2). Taxonomy (NCBI): domain Eukaryota; kingdom Viridiplantae; phylum Streptophyta; class Magnoliopsida; order Brassicales; family Brassicaceae; genus Sinapis; species Sinapis alba. The sequence continues at coordinate 60,084 of MU105664.1, read as the reverse complement.
TAAGAAAACACTTCCAATATTAGTTCTTAGTCAAAATTACTTAACCCGAGCATACAATTGCATTTCGTACGCTTAAGATTGGAGGGACACGGTCAAATTACTTCCTAAGATCCTGATTATTGATTAATATAGAGCCTTGTTGCATGCCTGTCTTTGGATCCTACTGCATACTAAATATATTGGTATATTTTTAATTCGTTGCAAATAGTAGAACCATTCAGAATAACTGGTCAAGGAGATCGAGGCGATACTGATACACACGTATACACAAGATAATCATTCTCATTTCCAATTTTTATTTCATATACAGTCATATAGATATTGTAGGAAAAAGCATATTTCCAAAAGAATATTCGACTTCTTTTTCATTTTTTTCCATATTTTTTGATGCGTGTGTTTACATGCCATCATTGGATAATGTTGATGTAACCTATGAATTTGTTCTTCCACTTTACGTTTATCTCCTTCCTTTCGTTATCCTCCTTTAATATTTTTTTATATATAGTTGAAACACTGCTTCATTCTTATTATTATTATTATTTTGCATATCTATATTAGATGCCTATAGGCGTATTAGTAAGTTAGAAGATTCATTATATTCATAATTTACAAATGATTAATATTTTATATATATTTTTGAATCAAATTTACAAATGGTTTATATGTAGGGCAATTCTCTTTTAAGTTTTTGTCACAAAAATAGCATTAAAAAAATAAAATGACCAAAATAGCATTTTTTTTTTTAAATTTGAAACCCTATCCCCAAACCCACTCCTTAACTCTAAACCCTAAAGTCTAAATTAGTTAACCTTAAGAGTATAAATGCATATAAATAAAAATTTGGGCAATTCTCTTAAATAGCCTCTTTTAAGTTTTTGTCACAAAAATAGTCCTAAAAAAATAAAAAGACCAAAATAAATTTTTTTTTTTTTTGAAATTTTGATTTTTTTATATTATTTTTTGAAATTTGAAACCCTAATCTCAAACCCACCCCTTAACTCTAAACCCTAAAGTCCAAATTAATTAACTTTAGGGCTATAAACGCATATAAATGTATTTTTAGCTTTTAAAAAAAACATTTTGGTCATTTTCTTCTTTAAAAACTATTTTTGTGATAAACAAACTAAAATAGGCTATCTAAGGGAATTTCTTTAAAAATTTTAGCTTCTAAAAAAAACTATTTTGGTCATTTTCTTCTTTAAAAACTATTTTTGTGAAGAAAAAACTAAAAAAGACTATCTAAGGAAATTTCTCATATATGACATTATTTATAAATTATAGGCTATCAGAATTTCTCAAGTGTCCTCGATGGGGTTTTGCATTACGGCCATGCAAGGCCTATGGACCATTTCCATGTGTGGCCCACGTGATATGGGTCCCAACAGCTCTCCTTCTCTCTTCGTCAAATTTGTTCACAACAGTTTGGAACAGTGTCCACTAGTTGACGCTAGATGTGGCATTTAATCGCATCAAACTAATTCAAATGTAAAGATTTGGTTGAAGTTCAGGTAAGTTTCGCCAAAAACCAAACTGATCAAACCGAACTAAAAACGTTATCAAATTTATCGGCCACCTTTGATCCCGCTGACCATGTTCTCTTCGTCATCGTTGTTTTTAAAATTTGTCAATGGGTAATTTCTATTTTGCCTATAATGTCATATTAGTTTTAATGCTGATTGATCACAAGTTTCACCAAGATAAACATCTTATTTATTTTCCACTTAATATTAAAAAATTGCTTAAAATACTTTAAATTAGTTACATTTTCCAAAAATAAATTAAAAATATCATACTATTTGAGTTTAGAATTTATAGTTTAGTGATTATTGTTTAGTTTTTAGTATTTAAGGGTTAATTATATTTTATAAACATCCATAAATATTTTATAAATTATTTTAAAATATTTATGGATGATTTAAGATAATTAATATAATACTTTTATAACAAATTTAATATATTTATAAAAAATATTATCTTTTAAAAATATATTAAAAAAATTATATCAAACTAGTGGTAAAACTAAATTTTTTACCATCTTAACCATATATACGTCTGAATAAATTTTAATTATCCATTATATTTTTCTATCAATTTTGTGCATGTATAAATCTAAATTTCAGCTTAACCGAACTAAATTTAATGACAAATTACAGATCAAATATAATTTTAAAAACTAAATCAATCAAAACCAAACTCTAAAAAAAACTAAGAAATCAAAATATTATCTCTCAGAATTCTAAACAATAACATCAGCAAACTCTAATTTCTGAAACAAGTTATACCTGAAAATGATAAATTTTGTTAATATTTGAACAGTATAGTTTTATTGACTTAGATTTCATCTTTAGATTTATCCCTTAAATGTTCCTTAAATTATATAAGTATCATTTGACTAATTTATTTATATAATGAGTGTTGACTTGATAAATAAAAGTATACAAACCAAAATATTTACTACTAGCTAATTTAATAATAATACAATTGTTTGCACCCGTAAATTGATCCATAACATGATGTTCGAAACATCTTAATTTTTCTAGGTCATAGTAACAAACTTTTATGTGAAATTTGAGGTAACACTAAATTTTTATTTCCCACCGAAATATAATATGACTGAGAATACTGTTCATAGAACATCACCCAATACAAAAAGTTAAAATCTTATCATAATCTACTTATCTTAAATTTATTTGTCTCAATCTTGCTATCCTTTTATATAAAAATAATCATAAAATCATGTTATCTTATTTTGGGTTTCCTACCTTTTTATTGAAGAACTTTTTTTATTATTGAAGAAATTAAAAAGAGAGAAGACTATGGCTTACGTAACTAATGGGTCCACCAAATTACGATCGTACCCTTCGCTATCTCTCTTCTCAGTTCCATTTCATAAATCGCTATAAATACGGTCTTAACGTTACTCATCACTTGGCTTGCACAGACAAAACCTACTAGAACAATCCTTTTCTCTTCTTCTTCTCTCTCTCTCTCTCTCTAGTTATGGTGACGAACTCCACAATCAAATTTCTCTGCAGCTATGGCGGGAAGATATTACCTCGTTACCCCGACGGCAAGCTCCGTTATAACGGCGGTCACACCCGCGTCCTCGCCGTTCCCCGCTCCGTCTCATTTTCCGGTTAGTTCCCAGCTCTTTTTGATTCTTTTTTGAAAATGATTAGAGAGAAACTAAGACAGCGCGTGTCATGCGTGTAAACAGAGCTAGCGTCGAAGATGGCTGAGATGTGCGGATCCACCGTCACTATACGGTGCCAGCTTCCGACGGAAGATCTCGACGCGCTCGTGTCCATCACGTGCGACGAAGATCTAGCGAATCTAATCGAAGAGTACGACCTAGTAACCTCCTCAACGAAGATCAGAGTCTTCCTAAACCCGCCAAAGTCCGTTAAATCAACGATCTCGCCTCCTCCGTTAGCTTTACCGTCTTCGTCATCTTCCACCACTTCATCTAATTCATCGAGTCCTCGATCTCCCTCGCTTTCAAAACCACCGCTACCTCCGTCGCCGCCGAGGTTAACGACGGCGAAGAATCAGTGCTATGGTTGCTACGTCCACCACCGTAGCTCGAGAAATATCTACCTCGTCCACAACGGCAATCACTGGCAATAACCCGAAGCCACAATCGGATTAAAAAAAAATATGAAAAAAATGGAATATACTTAAAAAGTAAAATCTTGGTTTTTAAAAAATGTAAAAGAAAGAAAGAGAGATAAAAAAGGTGTACGTGATCTCTCTCTGTGACGATGAACCGTCGCCATTAATGAAATCATCCTAAAAGCTTTTCTCTTGTCTTGGGTGAGTTTGGTTTAATTCCTTTCTTTCTTTTCCAATTGCTTCCGGTTATCTGTACTCCGTCAATTTTAACCGGTTTTTGGTGGTCTTTAAGTCTCGTAACTCGTGGCCGTTCCGACATGTGTTATCCCTGCCTTATCTACTCTTCCGTTGCATTATTCTGTTTTGTTGCACCGTCACCGTTTAGCGGATGTCATTACACCTGTTGTCCGTTTCCGTGAATTACTTTTTCTTTTCTTTTTTTGATCAAAGAATTACTTTTTCTTTTAACGAACACTTTTTCTTAAGGTTTTTCATTTTTTTGGTTTACTTTTTTAATTAATATTTCTTATTTTAACATTTTTTTATTTCTCAGCTTTCCACTTGCTTTTTTTTTTGTGGTTTATATTTTAATGTTTTATTGGTATATTATAATTTCTATTGAACTAACATGTTTAGTCACCATTTGTCATCTGCAGGTAATCTTCTACAAAAACTTCAAGCCCAAAGGTGTAACCAGTGTACTCGTTTATGGTATGTGTTCAAAATTTTTGTTTTCATTGTCTAGATTATTATAACTAAGAGGTATGTATTCTGATGTTTGTATTTTCTCTGATTATTTTTATGGGGTAGATGAAATTCGGAAAATGGGGATAAGCTTGAGAGAGAAGACAAAATAATGTTTGGGAATAAAAGAAGAAGAAGAGGTGATAGTGAATGATGATAAGATTCGATTTTAAATTAAAATGGGTCCCGAAATACAGCTGGTCTTGACAAGTATATTAAATACTTAAGTTTTCAAGAAAATGGATATTCAATAGATTTAGTTGAGTGGGAGAGGAGAAGACACCAAGTACGATTTAAATTGAGGGGGTGAATAGTGATGACCTAAAGAGGGACGTGAACTTGTAGATATTTTAAAGCCAATGACTCTATTTAAATTACTTGAGATGGACGTACTATTAGGCATGGTTTAGGAGCTATCACAAGGTGGAAATTAATTAGGCTGTATAACACAAAATTAGGCACCATATACTACAGAATATAGTGGAATGATGACTGCAGTGATAGATCAATAGTCGCTAAACATACTTTCAAAGACATTCAAACTTCAGGTAGGCGGCGGTTATGCTATAAAAGAAACTATAAAACAAAAGGAGAAAGACTATAGAAACCATAAGCATTTGCTTGGATGGACTGTAATGTAAACTAACCGGTTTAACATAACCACTCAATTACATCAAGCTAACATTCAATAGAATCAAACTAAGGTGGACCGGATTGATATTGAGTTGATCATTCTAAAAAGATGGCTGTTTGACTTTATCATCATGGAATCATATTAAATTTTTTGGTCCACTTCGATACTTTCAACTAATTAATTTTAACTTCTGATCACAGACATGGCAACATCAAACTCAACATGTCTGACTTTCAACATTGGGTCTTTTTATCTAACTTATTTTTAGTTATCTTATTTAAACCTCTCTGATATTCTGATTAGTTCGAACGAAAATCACAAAACCATGGATCAAGATCTTGATAAATCCCCAAGTTTGAAATCATCAGACAAGGTTGCTTACTCCACCAAGAACTTGCTTAATATGTGCAGTTGTGTTCTGGAGCTGTTTTATAAAACCTTTTCACAGTTTATACCTGATGCAATCTTGAAAGTGAAGAATTTAGAGAAGTGTTTGATGTATGAATTTTGCTTAGCCTTAGCATTCTTAATGTGACTGCCACCATTTTAACCGCACTCCCTAAAAGCATAGCGCTTGGCAGGTTTGGTTCTTGTCTTTTATGTAAATGTTTGAATATTGATTCTACTTTTGTCCTGACGTTCAAAGTTTTTGTTTGGGAATCTATACTTAGGTCACTGGTTGAGTTAGACGCAAGTTTCAACAACTTGCCTTTATTACCTACAAACATCGGATATGGATTACAGAATCTGGAGAGATTCTCGATCCAGCTGAAGAAACACCGTTACTTTCTAGCTTCATTGAGTGAAATGCATTTCTTAAAGTATCTTGACAAGCATATGAACGAAATCAATGGGATTCCAAATTCCATCGGGAGATTAACGAAACTCGAGGTTTTAAACCTTAGCAGCAATTTCAACAACTTGATGGGTGTCCCTGACTCAATCATTGACCTAAAGAAGGAGCTTGATCTAAGCAACAACCAAATAAGTGGCTAACCAAGGAGCTGAAGCGGCTAGAGAGTTGATGGATCATGAACTTTTTTTTTTTTTGAACACAATGGATCATGAACCTTAATCTCTAAAATCATGTGTAAGAAGATAAGTTTCTACAGTTCTGATGAAACATAAGATTATATAAGAGTATTGGATCAATCCACTAATTTTCAATTAGTTTTAAGTTAAAATTTTAGGAAACTTAACATGGTATTAAAATCTTAAATCTAATTAATCTGTTTTTTGGACCTCAGAATCATGATATACAAGATTAATGGTTAGAACAGTCATTATCGAGGTAGAATATTGAACCTTAAGCTCTAAAAATTGTGTGTAAAAATATAAATTCTAACTTTTGAAGTTTTATGTTTCAATAGGAAACAACTAATATATAATAGATTTGAACCAACACACTTAACTTTAAGTTGGAAGTCAATATAACTTTAAGTTGGAAGCTGAGCGATATGGAGATGAAACCGAGTGGGTCTCTTGGGAAACCTCCATGGTTACTAATTTTGTTTCTGGTGTGATTTAGTCAATTGGATTTGGAGGAGAACCAGGTGACGATGGAGATAAGAAGCCTGGAGAATCGCATGTTTATCACCAAATCTGAGTTCTGCTCGAGTTTTTTCTCCTTCTAGTTTTTGGATGGACTTCTAGTGAACACATCATGATCTAGTTTACGTCTTTTGCAAGTTTGTGACATAAGAATATGTTTTTTTTTCTTGAACTTTTATAAATGTTTCTTTTTCTCAAAATCAATCAAACACTGATGTACATATTTTCTTTATTATTCGGTTATACAATGAATTTTTCAGAATCAAATAATCTTCAAAGAGACAATGAAAAACACTTGACTTGAGGGACAAGAAACCAGAAGAACAAAAAATCTCCCACCATCTTTTCTGTTTAAATCCGCTGGCTTAAACTCCTACTGATCGACAACAACTTGCAAAACATCTTCTTAGGTTGCCTTGGGATCGAACACAACGCCATAAACCTCGAAGGAGTGCTCTGAAATCCTCCGTTTGGTCTAATTTCAACTCTTTCTACATCTTCTTCCTCTTCTCTTCTTGTTGTAAAGCTTCTTCTCAAAACTGCTGTTTCATTCTTGGTGATATTGTTTGTTGTTGTAGCTATTGCAGCTCGTGCTTGCTCCACGAAGAGGATTTGCACAATTACTCTCAATGGAAGCAGCTGGTTCTGTGCAGCGTTCTTGCTTGCTTCTACTGATAGTTTCTTGCAGTCCAAGATTCTGCATAACCTCTTTCTCTCAGTCTTATCAATCTTCTGATGAACCTGAAAACAAAGAAGGTGTGAGATATGACAATCAATGTATGTTAAAGTTGATAATAACTCATTGTTTACCTGAAGATAGATATCAATTGCTTTGTACAAGTCGTCATGACTTATCCTTGAAAGATCAGGTATCGATTCAGCCAACTCAACAAAATTTGAAACCGTTAAGTTCACATCTCTAGCAACCTCTTGAAGATAAGAATCAACAAGCTTTGCTACTTTAACCAACAATGGAGGAAAAGAAGAAGACGAAGACAGAGATCTTCTAATCTCTTGTATCTCATCTTCTGAACGAGACCTTCTATGTTGAGTTCTTGTTGGCCTTCTCTCAGGACTGATCTGAGACAGAAACTGCTTCACCATCATCGTTACAACATCCACATCGTATAACATACCTGACTTATCCGATAAGGGTATCAACAGCTCGCTTACAGTTGCCTTATCAAGTTGGTTTCCGGCCTTCACCGCGAGTTCCATCTTTGAAGTAGGTGAGACGTTCATAACGTTAGCCGTTTTAAGTAGCTGGAGCAAGAAGCTACAAGGAACAGCTGATCTTTCGGTTGGTAGAAGGGAGATAACCGATTCCAAAACCGGAGAACATTCTTCAATGCTTGGTAACCATTTAGATGCGTAGATTCTAAGAGCATTACCGATTAACCGGGGAGATACGTTCCGGTTTGATGACTTTATTGCCACCATTGTTCTCTGATAAAGCTCTAAATCCAAATCAGCTAAGTCTTCACCCCACCACCGTGAGTTCTCTGCCTTACCATTACACAAGCTTTCATCTCTTCTTCTCCTTGACCGGTTTCTCGACAACCCCGTCTCCATTACGTTCGCAAAATCGTCACCTGGAGATGTATTTACACCGTTGGCAATCGCCTCGATGCAACGGCTTGTGATCCCAAGATCTTCAGACCATGAAGGTAAAGCCTTTGTGGTCTGAAGAGTGATGAAAGAGTCTTTCCAGCTTTTGAAGACACAAGAAGTCAAGAAATGTTCGAGTCTTTGGACAAGATTCTCTGTCTCGCCAGGCTCGACTTCTTCAGTCATGCCGAGATACTCCGCTGCACATCGTACCGCGACTACGTTGTGAGCGCTGAGAGTGATTGTGATGCCGTAACAGAACTTAGCACAGAGCTCAAAAGCCTCTGTTTCGCCGGGGAAATCTACGAGTTGGATTACTTTCTGGTCTTGTGAGGTTTCGGATTCTTGTGACTGTGAAGAAACTAAGTTCTTTAAACGCAAGCATTTTGATAACATCGGAAACTGCAATATAATTAATTGCGCCAAAAAAAAAAATCAATAATCAAATCTTGAAAATGTTGCTGAGACAAAAAATGGAATCTTTATTACCTTGTGAAGTAGATATTTGGTGGATTTGACTTGGATTATAAGATCATTCTGTAAATCAGAAGACACAGACCTGTAAAATTTTCAGACAGAACAGTAAAAAGAAAAAGATCAGAGATTGGTCGGAGAATTTTAAGAAAAAAAATGTAAAATTTGAAAGAGAGAGACGATTGAGTTCTTGTGTTTACCTTACTGCTTCCACAGTGTAGAATGTATCAGGCCGAAACCCTAATTCCATAAACTTCATATCCGGTACGAAAAGAAAGTCGCCGGTGAAGTCGGTTCCGGTTTGCCGGGAATGATTTAGATTGTCGGTTTGGTCGAAACCGGGAATTGGTTTATGTCAGAACAGAGTCGCTTCCCGGAGATCGTAAATTTTTGTCTGAAATTCTAGTAACCGTTGGATTTACTTCCGGAGAATGGTAAATATCGCCGGAAACTGAAAAAACGAAAAAGAAACCGGTGGAGCTCCGACGAGGGTTGGATGATAAGCAGCTAACGTATCGTTAATCACAGGAAACAAACTTGAATTGGAAAAAACAGTCCCTTCTCTGGAGTTTCGAAGTTCTTTGTCGGAAAACGAATGTGAAAGACTTTAAGCTGAGAGTGTACAACAAACAAGAATCTGTTACACACAAATTTATAAACGAGTGGTTTTGTAATAAAATAGTTTATTTTTTATTGTCAGATGTAATTTTTTAAGGTTAGCTGATTACTTTGAGAAATGATTAGCTTTTTTGTCACACCACCTGAGAACTTTCGTATAATCAATTTCAGCAGAAAGCACAAAGTATAGCTATAATTTAATTTATTTGAAAATTTACATATCAAAGAAAAAAAGAAGCTAAAGTAATAATAGCCGATGATGATATAATGATTTTTTTAAAAAAGTTGAATGGTTGCTATAAACTCAGGTTGTAATACCATACTTTCTCCGTTTCATTTTAATTGGCGTTCTAAATTTATACATATATATTAATAAAACATATAATTTTATATATTTCTAAAATAAAAACACAATTACTTATACACCTAACTATATTTCGATCAATAAAAAAATAAACGGGAGAATCTTTTTAATAAATTTTACGTTGAAACTATTTATCTTATTTTAATTAAAAAATTATATAGTTTTTTACCCTATTTTAATAAAAAAAATTACAACAAAATTTTACACCTAGAAAACTACATTGTTTTATAAATCCTTCTTTTAAAAGCTAAGAGAGAAGTGAAGCGGTGTGATGCATCATTTTTGTGTGACAACAAGCGGTGTGGTACTTCTTTGTATGAGAAAGTGAGGTATGTGAGATTAGTTGGATTTCGAATGTGAATATGGGCATTTCCAATCTCTTTCCAAAATAGAATAAAAATAGATTAATAAATTAAAAAAAGTAATAAACAAAAAATAAAAATTTATTCAATTTATAAAATAATTTTTTATTTTTATTTATTATTTATTATTTTTATTCTATTTTACAGTAAAATATAGAGTGATGTTGTAGATGTTCTAAGATAAATATGAAATTGTATAAGAGTATTTTCAATGTATTATTCCACTTTTACTTCAAAATGATACAACTCTAAAATAGAGTAGAGTTTTACTCTAATGTATCATTTTATTTTTTATTTTAAAAAAAGTTTCAAAATATTCTATTTTATTTAGTTAATAGTTGTTAGTAATATTTTCTACATATAAAAGTTTACTAAAAAGATTTCAAACTCTATTTTCTCCAAAATGAAGTTTAAAGTAAAGATATTCTAATTATACTCTATTTTCTACTTCAGTATAAAGTAAAAAAATAAGATTATTCTATAAATTTAATTTAATTTAATTTATTATTTATTATTCTATTTTTTACTTTAAAATAGAGTATTGTTAAAGTAAAGTTACCTTCATTATGAAATTTCTATTTTGAAGTAAAAGAATAAATTGATACATTGGAGATACTAGCCAAAGCTTAACCACGCCTAAGATCAAGGTGTTTGTTTAGACAACTTTGTTTTTCTTTAAGTGTATTTTAAAAGTTACTTCAAAATATTTGTGACTCAAGAAAAATCTAAAGTCCTCAAAAATTGGTGAATATTCCCTTCATTTTCATTTTTTAATATAAGTCTCTTTAAAAAAAAAAATTTGTTCTAAATTATATGACGTTTTCAATTTTATATGTAAAATTTATTAATAATTAATGTTATATGAGTCTATGACCAATAGTAATATACCTTTTATTTTATTATTGATTGAATTATGTTTAGATACATAATTAATGATGTTTTTGCCTAAAAAATATAAAAAATTAATTATATTCTTGATGTTTTTGCCTAAAAAATATAAAATAATAATTATATTTTTAATCTACGTACATAAATCTAAAATAAAACAGAGGGAGTACTTCACAGTTTCACAAGGCACATTATCTTCGTTCTTATTTCCAAAATTGAAGATAGACATTTGAATAAATGCACTGATGTAGTTGTCAATATGGTTCTTCGTTACAATGTTTAACCTAATTTTTGATTGTGCAATCTTTTTCAGAGACGGTCATGACTCTCTTGAGTGTAAGTGTATAACCACCAAATAAATCATTAGCTTTTAAAGTCCAGGATTTTAAGAGTTAAACTTGGCTAATACTACACCGTAACAATGTGCGAAGACCAATAATTGTTTAGGTTGAAAAAGTGAAACCCCAAGCTTATGTCATTAGTAATAATATAAAATAGAATATTTAAAAACATGGTGCTTTTTGAACTAAAAATGAAAATAAAAAAGTTGAAACACATTCTTTCATTATTTCATCATTTACTATATCTATTCTTTTTGCCAACCATTCCTTTACTGTCCAAAACTCAGCATTTAGCATCATTGCCTTTAACTTTAAGTCTATCGATATCATGAAATAATTGTTTTTCCGACTAAAATCATGGTTCTAATAGGTTATGTAATTCCTCCTTTATGATCTAATGGATTATATATAGGGCTGAGCATCTTATTTATTAATTTTGATTTGATTAATTTGATCCGAAAATTTTAAATATTCATAAGTTTTCGAAATAAAATAAATACTAAAAATCAATCTATTAAAAATAAATTAAATTATAAATATTAAAAAATTAGAAATGGATATCTAATCCACTCTGACTTTTATACAAACAGTGTATATCTATAATTAAATATAGAGTTTTAAATATATAATCTTATATAATTATTATTTAATATATAATTTATTAATTTTATTTATAAAATTACTTATAAAATGTTGAATTAAGAAAATATAAAATCTTTATAGAAAACTATAATTTTCTAAATATATTTATTTATAAAAAATATTATTAATTTTTAAAATTTATAAAACAAACAGTTTTTTTTTTTTACTTTATTTTTTATATTATGTAAAAAAATATTTTTTAAAAACAAATTTGTATAATATTTTATAGATTTATTTGTATTGAACAAAGTAGATAAGATATTTGTAAATATCCACGAATATTCGTAGATATTCATAAATTTTTCAAATATTTGAAAAATCAGATATTTGTTTTTTTTAAACAAAACAAATAAAAAATTAGTATGTAAATATAAAATAAATCACAAATGCGAAAAATATGGTATTGTTCAATCTGTCCCCACTTAACTATATATCTGAGAGAGACCCATCTAATGAAACCACATTTGTTTTTTTATATTATATATTATTATCTTTTTCGTAGTCAGGGATTCGTACGAAGTCGGAATATCAATAATTTTAAAGATGATGATTGTTCCTCATATGATGAAAAGAGAGAAAATTCAAAATTGTATATGGCTTGTTATTTAGTCAAAAGAAAATGCATTATATCCTTTGTATTGGTCCTATTGGATGTCACAGACATGACATGTGGTGTATAGATAACTTTTCCATGTTCATAGAATGATGGAACAACTTACGTTTTGTCAAAAGATCTTTCTTGATGTAAAAATAGTTTGATGTTGTTTCACCGGTAACGTTAGTTTAGTTACCGTATGATTCTTCCAATTGCATAACTGATCTCAGTAAGTGAATCATATAAAAAGATAACACTCTGTTTTTGTTTCTTTTGAAAGTGTGTCATTTTAACACTTTTTGTTACACAAAACTTAGTATCATTTTATAATTTCAGTATAATTTCAATGTAATTTTAAACTTAAATTAATTATAAATGAATAAATTTAATAAATAGTTTTATTTATTTCAAATAAATCATTTTCTTTGAAAAATATATTTAACTGAGAATTTTAGGTGATTTGTATTAAAATGACAAATTTACTGTTATTCAAATATACATTTTTTAAAAATATTTAAAATCCATAATTATTAAAAATATTTTAAGTTAGAGAATTTTAAAATTTTCAAGTGTTTTGGTGGAATTCATTAGTTAAAAAATAAAACTTAAATCTCATGGTTTTAGATGATATTCTAAAATGGTTTAATAAAAATCATCTTAAACTTTCAAATTCATTAAAAATCATCTAAAATTTTATTAAAAATCAAATCACCATAAACTTTAGATTGAATACACTCTTTAACATGTGTAAAAAGTGTTAGATGACATTTTTTTTTGCGAAAAGGAGAGTATTAAATGATATTTAGAAACAAAACTATAGTGCAAACTGAAAAGAAACCAAGGACAGCTAAATTTCAGTGCGTTAATTTGTTTCAATGAATTAGACAGATGTTGGGCTATCAAGATCGATCATGGAGTATCCATCTTGGATTTTCTATCTGACAATTAATGGGATAATACTAATAATTGGAAAAATCTTAATAGATTGTATTTTCGTGATTACAAAAGGCAAAGCGCCATGTGACTGTCCATCGTTTTTCTATCATTGCATAGTCGACGCCGCTTGTTTTAATTCATTCTTTTTATTTCTTACTCAAATAAAGAAGATTTTAAACACTATTTCAAGTGTTTTTGTACTTCAAATCCAATCATCACTTTTATAAGTGTTAATTTATATAAGGAAGGTTGAGAGATGAGATGAGTGCTTTAATAAAACAGGAATGGTATGATGAAAGTAGTATACAAAAGTGGTATGATTAGCGGAAATTAGTAAACCCAAAGCTAAACTATATTAACATGTTATACCAATAAAATCATCACTCACACACATAAGCAAATAGTGATTAAAACGATGTTAATGTTTTGTTATGAAGCAAACTTTTTGAAGCAAACTTTAAAGCATCTTTATCCTACAAATCCCATTTGAAGTTCTTATTTTTTTTTATTTTTTTTTAATTAAAAAAATAAATTAAAAATGAACGAATCGCATATCATCATGTGTCAGTGGAACCCGCATACAATACAACAAATCCATCAAAAATGTCTCTTATTTGGGCACTGCTGAAACCCGTTTTTCTCTTTATGTATCCCTCTCCTTTAAAAAATGCGGTAAGAATCCGCAATGTTGATGCTCTTAACAACTAAATAGATGAAAACGGCAATCGTTGATTAAGCAGGCAGGTATAAGTCGCCCTCAAATAGGTCTACATTTCTGTTTAAGAAAGCTGCTGAAAAATGTGGTTAGCTCCCCACAGTTGCAACCAATCAGCTTAGGATTCTATTTTTGTCATATCGTTTTGATTAATCGTCTTATCGTAAGAGTCGTCTATAATATGTCATTGTTTTTTTCTCCAATAGATTTGCAACATCAGCAAGTCAAATTATGAAAAACATGATTGTTAGCTTACGACGTGTCCCTTTGTGGTAGCAAATGATGTTTCTGAAATGTCTACGGTTCATTTTAATGGTGCGGTTTGTCACTTCAAGAATTCAAGAACTTAAGCCTCAAATTTGTATTTTTATCGTTAGTTATTATATATGCCTTGTTTGACGACTCTTAAGATCGTTGTTTGGACCATCGTTTGGCAATCTTTGCCTTGTTAGGTTTAAACTATTCCTTCGTCCTTAATGGATATTGATAGTTATCTTATTTAAAAATCAGTTTGCCAAAAAATGTAAATAAATAGGATCAAACTATGTTAGGAATCTCACATATATATATATATATATAATAAAATGAGATATCATATTACAAATATGAAATATAAATCAATCCTCTACTTGCAAAATGAACTTAAATAAAAATGGGGTCTAATTATACAGATTAGATGTATAAACTTTTATATTTCATATTTGTAACATCTACACATATTACTAAGCTAATAGATTTCCGGCTGAGTAAATTAATATTTTATCCTAACAATCCAATGATCAGTTATGTTTATCTAGAACTCTTGTAGCTAAATCATATATAGAGTAATAAAAAAAAGTTGGTTGGATTCTCTGCCAGAACTTGTGAGGTCATCTATGAAATATAAACTAAAACTAGTGTTACAGATCATCTAACTTTGAACAGGTTTGCAGTTATTGCTGTACGTATGCAAACTACATGCAACAAATAGTTGAAAATGGCGTTCATTGTCTCCAAAATTAGGGTTTGTTTATATTTAGTCAAACCCATTGAACAGATAATGCGGGACAAGGAAGAAACCAGATTTGTATTTGGTCTTATTGACAAATGAAGATAAAATTAACTACCATAATGGTTTTGTCTAAGGTTTGTCTACAAGAGAGGAATCATATTCCCACTGGGACCGTGCCATCACCACCACAAAACACACTTTGTCTTTGCTACAATTAATTTTGGTCCCGATTTTCACTATCGTTTACATATTATTTCATTTCATTTTCCATCAATTGATTTGTTTTTAGTCAGGATATGATATAATATTTTAAATAAAGGTGATAAGAAACTTCTTCGCCACAAAAAGCTGATCAACACATATTTTATTCCAACGATATCAAAAAGTTACTAATTTATTTTGAGTAGAAACAGTAAAACTTATGACATATGTAATATAAATTGGGCAAAAGCTACAATTTCTTAAACTATTTGTCAAATGATTTTTGAAAAATTATTTACAATTTGATAAAATAAAAATGATATGACTTCTGAAAAATATGACATAACATCAAACTAAGTGTAACATAGACCATTTCATTTATGTAAATTTATTTTGTTTGTAATTTCTTCTAAAATATAGTAATAATTGATATATTCATTAACATTAATAAAAATAAATTAATAATATATTTATAAATATAGTAATATTTCCATAGATTAGAAAATACAGAAAACTTATATATATAAAAATATATTGTCAAAATTAGTTAGAAACATGTATTAACAAATACATAATTAAAAATTATTGATCAAGTCAAAATTTTGTAGATAGTTAAATTATTGAAAATTTAACCAAAGCCTATTAAATAGTGTAAAACAATTAATTTAAGTTTCAAATTATCAATTTATTTATGTTTAATTGCGATAATGTATCTAATTTGAATGATAGATAATTAATAAATTATTTTTAATTTAATAATCTTATATAAAGAAACAAAATTTGGATTTTCTAGAATTTATATATATTACATATTTAAATTCAATATAATTATTATATTTTAAAAAATACAAAGTGAATTTATATTGAAATTTAATTAAATCTAAAAATAGTTAAACAAAATTTCAAATAATTGGTTTTATAGATTTAATTTTAAACTAAGAAAGTGAAATATAAATATTAATTATATTTAATTATTGAATAAAAATATACTATTATTTTTAAATTATTATAACTATCCAGTACAGTACACATGAAATCTCCTGGTTATAAATAAAACTCAAATAAAAGAGAGTTTTAAATGAACGAGTTGGTTAAGGGAACAATGAAAGAAGCAATTCATATTTATAAAATCTGATTGTTTTATTTTTTCATTTTATTTCACTCAATGTACGATTACATAAGTCCCACTTTGTCTCCAAGTTTTATTTCTTTCATGATGGTTGTATACACAGTGCTGTACGGACAATTAATTATTTGTTTTGTTTTCACTTTTCAATGAGCCATATGGAAATGTTTATTACCATTCATTGTCAGACAAGTTTAAAATTAAATTAAAAATTACATTTGAAAGACTCTCCACCAATTCGTTTTCTCAGCTTTATTTATCTCTTCTAAACCCTTATCTTTCAGAGAGAAATATCTTTTGTTTTCCGATCTAATAGTCGGCTTTTCACTAAATGAGTATCACATTGATTTGAACTAAAGATGAATATGGATACTTCATAACCATACATTTTTGTATTTATTGAACGGACGACCTAAAAATCTAAGTCATCGTCGACCATTATTATACGATATTTGTGAAAACCTACCGGATAAGTTCATTGGTCCTCGTTAGAAGTAATTCAAGACAACAAAAGTCCAAGGCATCATCTCCTTCCAATATAATATCTTTGTTTATAAATTAAAGATATTGCATTGCAAGAAATTCTATCATATGTACTACAAATTTCTTCATCCGTAATATCTCCTTGAATTTACTTTCTAACACAATCCTAGTTATCCTACACTATTACAAGCACATGAACAATACAAGTTAGAACACTATATATGCTAGTACTCCCTCCGTTTCATATTAGTTGTCGTTCTAGGTTTATGCACACAGATTAAGAAAACATTTAATTTTACATATTTCCAAAATAAAAACACTATTACCAATACATCTAACTATATATCAACCAATAGAAAAATAGAATAAATAATATTACAAATAAATTTTGCATTGAAAACCGAAAACAACACTTATTTTGAAACAAAAATTCTACTCCAGAACGACAATTAATTTGTAACGGAGGGAATATGCGTATAATTCAATAAAGTATTGGTCGTTGACGCGTGATTAATTTAGGCTCGTTAACGTTTAAATGGGCCTTAATTAAGTAAAGCCTCAATTCAAGAGACAGCCCAAAAACGAGAGAAGGTATTATTACTAGGGTCACGTCTCAATCGGATCCACTAATCATCCGTCTAAAAACCGTTATGCCTTCTGTTTAAATAAGTTGTAGTGTACTGTGTCGGCTACGAAGTAAGAGAGAAGGGTATACAGTCGTAATTTGATCTTGTCGGAATCGTAGTCTTGAAACTAAGTCCAGTTCGGTGTGGCAGCGACTAGCGACAAAAAAACAGAGATACCATTTGCACATAGAGAAAAAAAAAATGTAATTGTAAAGTCATGCATAGTGTTAATAACCAGACAAATCGTTCACGCAGAGTTTTGTCGTATTTTCAAGTTTGATGTTACTTATGATCATCAGGGCCATTTGTTCCAATATCAACTGCAAATATAACAAAATGCAAACTCAATCAAACCTGAGAAGTGGGTAACATCTTTTGTTGTTTTTAAGCAGTATCACAGACTATTCATGAATAATTTTATATCAAGAAAATTTAAATTAGATATGAAATGATTCACTTCTGTTGTGTGAATTTTGTTGTGTGAAGAGTTTATTTCTCGCTTATTTACCGGTGGTTTCATCGGGTTCATTCTCATTTCCATCATCTCTATCATCCTTCTCCTTAGAGAAGCGAATCATATTATCACCCGCCTCAGCTTTGAGGAATGTTTCCCCTACAAATACTAAATGGAGGTGTGTATCTTTATCTATAACTGTTTTGTCATCTTGTGGAGCGGTCTGTTTGGGGTCTGAAGATGCAACGGATGTCGTTTCGATGATTTTCCGAGGTGTGAATTGGATCTTAACGTCACGATACAAAGTGACTAAATCTCAAGTTTCCGGCGCTGCTGTGTTACTTGCTTTGACGCATTTGAGTCTTGCTTCGAGTTTGCTGTCTTTCTATCTTAGAGATTTCTCTATCTTTAGTTCGTATGCTTTAGTTTTTGTCGTACTTGGAGTTTGTTTAAACTTGTTCCCTAATTGTAGTTCGAATGTTTAAGTTTTAATGAAAGTTGTGTTCCGAAAAAAAAAAAAATGAAATGATTCTAAAGAACTTTGTTTCCTATTGTTGAGACCTCAAGTGTGTTTCAAGAATAAAAGAAACAAAATATATGTAGTTCCTTTTACATTGTGTATGTATTTGGATATGTGCTCGTTATAATCATAATCCCCATATCAACAATCTATTTTTTTAGTCTTCTTCCTGGAAATGTTATCTGAACATGTTTTTCTATTCAGTCCCTCCTCTGTTTTTGGTTGTTTAATTAAGTGTAGAGTTTGAAGACGCAGGTGCAATTTCTTTCAGATACTTCTTCTCAGATCGAGCCATTCTTTTCTCAAATATTGTCCATTCCATATGACACCTCTCCCTTACCTAACCAAGACACATATATTCATATAGATCAGTAATAATCAATAATCTTGGTCTAGAATCCAACAAATCAAGAACCTTATATAAGTAGATAACTGCAAGAAAAATAGTCTTGAGTTTTGAGTTAGTACCCCTTGGAACGCGGATTCCCCATCTTGAGAGGTTCCCTGGTCAATTTATTAAGAAGTTATCTCATGGTTAAAACCATGAACAATGAATCTGTAGTAATACAATGGTAAATATTTTGATCATTTATTTTATTACCTGGGCTGCTAATGAAGGAATCTTTTGATGAATTATCCATTGAGAATCCACAACACCAATCTTTTCATGCGCAGGCTGTTTTTATTGTATGCTTTTCTTAGTTTCCAAAAGTGTTTTGTGATAAATATATATGCCCATTTATGAATAAGCTACATTAGTATCTTAACCTCGACACATTTCCTTAGCGCAAAGTCAAGACCCCAGCCATGAACCAAGTCGTTCTGAAGCATATGCCATACACATCGCCAAGAATCTCTTGAGAAAACCGGAGCCATAATCTCTATAAACCTAACAAGAAAACATTGTAGAAAACCATGAGGTCAAGAAAGCTAAATATATATTTTAGTATGAATGAAATGTGATCAATATATACCCTGCACATGGAGGTAGGTGAGGGTCCTTGCAGTGGCCTGGAGCCCATTCTTTGATTTCTCTGGTGAAATAATTTGTCAAGAACACAAACTTTGCTTTAGTTTTGTTTACATTTTTTGTAAGTATTAATTTCTTACTTGTGAACTTCGATTCCAGGTATTCTCTTTGTTATCCTCCATGTGATCCTTTTTCTTGACTCAACAGCTGGTTGCGATATTTCTAGACCGTGTTTCTTTACAATCTTGATGTACCTGCAAGATGAGCAGACCTGCTTAACAATTTCTCATTAAAATTCTTTTGAGTTAATAATATTTTAAGAGAAACCAGAGAGACTCACTCTTCTGCATCAAAGTTTTCAACGCCAAGATCTTCATCCCAAATGAATATATATTCATATGGTGCTATAATGTCAGGATGCAGAAACCTTTTAGCATACCACCTTCAATGGTAACATATGCCAGAGACATGTTTGGTTTATATGTTGGGATCAATGAAAATGTAGAAAGATAGCTAAAAAGAAGAAGTGTTTTGTTGTTACCACTTGGTTTGCTTAGGTACACTCACGTGTATTGCACGTTTAGACCATTCAAACTCATCGTATTCCGAGGTTCTTCCATCATAATGAAACAGAACAATAGTGAAGTTATCTGAGAACTGTTATGAGAGAGAGAGAGTCAAAGAGCTTAGTTTCTTTTTCTGTGGAAAGATTAGAAGAACAAAAGGTAAGAGAGCAAAAGAGAGACATACTTTCTTGATGCAAGCATCAATGTTTTTTCTCTGCTCATAAGCAACGGTAAAAGCAACAAGATACTTAGGCTTCACTTCCGGTAAATCCTGATGAAACCGAAGAAAACATTATTCAGATAAGTCAAAAGATTCATAGATGTATAAAGATCATTAACAAAAAGCAGGATGTTATATAATAATAATACTATACATCTTTAGGCAATCCCCACAATCTTCTTAAGTAGAGATCTGATTCAGCTGCAACAAAACTTGGAGGCAACATCTCTGCACCTCGAGGATTCGATGGAACCCAAATCTGCATGAAATGCACCACTCTTGTAACTCATCCACAAAAACACTCAAAATCATGATCATTCATGTTAAAATGAAGAAACAAAACACACCTTATGAGATGATGTATCACTTGGAGTAAGCCCTTTTGATGGACTCCTTCTAGATGATATCTCTTCTTTCTCAACTTCTACATATATAGTATTAACAGAAGGAAGTATGCTTGATGGAAAATTCATCTGCACAAAAAAGAAAAAGAAAAGACATTTTACAAAAAATCACACCAAAACACTTTGTTGTAGTGAAAGAAAGTGAAATGGAAAGATTACTTTAGTTAGTGATAAAGAAGGGAAAGATATGCCTAATAAAAATCCGATAACTATTCCTGCGAAAGTCGCTATTAGGAACATTATGCCACCATTTGTTGTTTTACTAATCGAACTGCCAAAAGAAAGAGAACAACAACAGATGAATCACTCTCTTGAACATATCTCTTAAACCAAATGTCTGGTTAAAGTCTCCAACCAGCGTAGTGAATTTTCTGATCGGTTTGCCATGTCTTGAACCTGGTTAAGTTGACAAGAAACAATATCTTTCAGTGGAGGCTTCAGTCTCCGAGACTTTAGTATCTGTATCATGTTCAAAAGATATGAGAGATCAAGTAAAATAAAAGGAAATTTATCTATCTATATTTAGATTCAAATCAAATACTCAAAAAATTGAGAAAATCCAGATTTTTAATTTAGGAGAAAAAACTACTGATTCTTGCATAAACAGAGTCACCAGAAAACATGAATGTTTTAGACATTTAGCAAGAACTGAAATCAAGATTATTTTTTTTTAAGAAAACAAATACTCGTCAAGAAAAGATTAAAGCAGAAGATGAGTTTGTTTCATTATATATAAAACTAATATTAAGCTTTCTATCATATCAAATTTACGTACGGGTAATCACAAAAGTAATTATAACAAAGGACAAGTTCACAAGTTATGATCTCTGTTAAAAAAAAAGTATAAAGTTATGATCTCCATTTTGGGAATTAAACAAGGAGTCGAAGCTGGAAGAGACAGTAATTTCTAGATTCAGACACAATACGGAGTTAACAAGATAGCAGAAGTTAAAAATTTGAACGAACATTTAACTTTTAATCAAGAAGTTAAAAAGGACTTTTAAAAAAAGTTGGATTAGAATAATCTTGAGAAAAAAACAAACGTTTTAACACAATTAAGCAAATAAACTTACCAGAAGAGGATTGAAAGAAAAAAAAATCTGAAAAAGTCTTTGTGTTCTTCAATAAGACATTCGATGAACTTGTCTGAAACCTATAATGAAAGTTAGTTCTTCGCGGGTCTAATAAAAAACGACTGAAAAAATATAAATAATGTGAAGAAAAAGGAAAATGGAGAAGAAAGTTGTCATCAGGTGTAACGCGGGACAGGGGATTGCGTGAGAGAAGGAGTTGACTTTTAAGACAGACGTGGTCGTGGGAGGAGGGTAACTCACACGAAGCAGCCAGACTGGACGCTGGTGTAGTTAAAGTCCACGGGCTCTAATTAATTGTCCACGTGGAAATATGCGAGAGGATCATTTTGAGATTCATGGGTCATGTGCTGTTGAATATATACATTTTTTTTTTACTTTCTTAATTACTGTATCCGCCACTGCCTCTTTAGGTGAAGTGGAGACGACGAAAGCATATGTCGTTGATGCAATTATAGAAAAGTTTGGTGCCATTTGTAACCATCCTTTCAGATAAGTGGTAAAAAGACAAATCAATTGAAAACTAATATTTTGAGTTTTAGTTGACTGGCGGATTAAAAGAAGCTTATACCAAAATTCACGCTTTGTGATATCGTATCTAACTTGATATACCTCTTACAAATTTACACATGTTACCAAAAACTTGCACTTCTTTGCTATAAAATATATTGGAAAATTTAAAATAAAATATGATATGTAGTTGCCATTTCATTTTCATGAGCTAACTTCGTAGACATAGACAAAAAAAAAAAAAAAAAAAAAAAAAAAAAAAAAAAAAAAAAAAAAAAAAAAAAAAAAAAAAAAAAAAAAAAAAAAAAAAAAAAAAAAAAAGGCAAAAAAAAAGCAAAAAAAAAAAAGCAAAGAAATTAAGAAAACCAGTATATAATATATAAAGAGTCCAAAAGGCTTTATTAATCCCCATTTTAAAAGGGCACTTTGGTCATATGATTGATCTGGTGCAGGCTAATTTAAGAGGAAGAGGAGGATCTGAAAACGCCCCACCGTTTATCTGCTGAAAGATCCAACGGTTTGCCGTTTCAGTGAAATGCACGCCGTCCCAGTTAACTCTCAACGACACGTCGTTACAAGACTTTGCAACCACAGTTTCTTTCCCTTTCACCATATATTTAACTCCACATTTGATTAGCTTGTTGAAATTGTACTTCCCCCCATGTCCACAACAAGCCACCAAAGGATCTCTACAACCTAAAACATAGGAAATAAACTATTAGAACCGGTCTAAACCGAGTCATAGACTCACCTACGGTTTGTACGTACCAAGTTTCTTGGCTTGAGTGATGAGAGTAAGCTTGATAGAGTAGACATCAACAAAAGTAATTGCAGCTTTAGACAACTCCTTTTTTAACCGAACCACTCTTCTTTTGAGTTCAGAGTTATAATACCGAGCAATCTCATTACGCGGAACTGCACAACCGTGCTTATCGATTTGAGATGCCGGTACAGACCACCGGTCCAAGACATAAGGTAAACAACCAATTGGACCTGTGTTATGTATCCAAAAGTTTCTTCCTCCGTTCTTATAAACCTTCTACAGAAACCAAAGTTACTTCAGTTAAAACAAAGTTAATGTATCTAGTGAATAAGGTATAACCTTTTCCCTTACACGAATGGCATTGGACAATTGATCGAGAACATCTGGAATGTAAGCCTTGATTTGATCTGTTGTCATGTTGAGTTTCAATCCAGTAGTGAGATCGTTCTGACCAATGTCGAATGTGTACAATGCTTGAGAGAAATACTCTTTCCTCGGAAGTAACTGCTCGAACACGCCGCCTAAGTTTCAACTCAAAGATAAATAAATAGAATTTACAAAACATTCTGATTATCTTGCTTACATGTTTCTTAAAGGTTGAAGCTTTTTGAGTACCTCGATTGCGAATGAGTTGTGAACGAGTGAGGAAATCTGAGAACTGAACCAACTGAACGTCGAGAGAGATTGGACTCGCACCGCTCTGAGAGATGGTGGTGTTTGGTGGACGAACGGTGGATCCAGCGGTTGCGAAGTTTGCACCATGGCTGAAGTTTGAACCGATGGAGTCTAGGAAAGCGTTTAAGTATGGCAACCCTAACTCCTCCGCTGATTTAAACAAATGGGTGGTGAGAAAATTCAGTAAAGATTCGAACTTTATCATCGAAGATAAAGAATGTGTGGTAAGTAAGTAAGTAAGCACCTATGAAGTCAACGATGAGTCGACCATCTGAGAAACGACCGGAAGGGGAGTGGAAGAAGGTTTCGCCATTAGGGTAAGGGGCTTGACCGAAGGCGGCGGAAAGACCTCCTGTGTCGGAATTAGAGTCGCCGAAGTTGAAGATCGCCGGGAAACTACAAGTAGGAGAGGAAGCTCGAGGATGTATGAGAAATGATGCTAATACGACAAACGGTATCAACAGTTGGTTTTGCATTTTTCTCTTTTTTGTTTCTTCTTATTACTTCATCCGGTTATAAAAAGCTATCACTTGGCTACGTTGATATGAGCCAAAAGAGGGAGCAAAGGTACTATTTTATTGATTATAAAATAATGTTTACAAAACTAATCCCGGCAGAACTCTATTAGGTCTTTGTTTATATTAAAATGGTTGAATCACAAGAGCATCCAAGTTACGTATGCGTACAAATTACTAGAGTGGAATCAAAGCATGTACTAAATAAGGGTGCCAAATAAAGAATTAAGGGTGGGTGGACACGAGCGAAGAGACGAAGCGGAAGGGACGCAGAGGCACGAAGAGAAGTAGTCAACCCACAAAGAATAGATAGATGCCCATATACTAGACGAGCCAGCAACGATCATGGCTCTATTGGAGACACGAAGAGAAGTAGAGAACCAACAAAGAATAAAGCAATGCCCATAAACTAGACGAGTCAGCAACGATCATGGCTATTGGAAACGCGAAGAGAAGTAGAGAAACCCACAACGTATAGAGAAATGTCCAACGACCTTGAGCTACAGCCTACATGAACTTCTTTACTCCGAAGAAAATATTGGATTTGACTCGAACCATGAAACTATCTCTAATTGCACAAAGATCATTCCCGTTTTCCCCTGAAAGTGGCAGAGACATTCTTTGCTCATGAAGGGATGTGTTTTGAGTTCCACTAGCCAAGTATCAGTAACGTGTATATTTCCCAATTCCATCACAAGTTTTATAGACCGGTGGCTAAACCCAAGTATCACAGATTATCCTGCATCATTTACCATAATCAAAAAACGATATAACACCCAAATATAACTAACATTTGAATTTTACCAAATGTCGACCCTTGATATTCTGTAGAGATCAACCGCATACCTGAGGCTTTTGCAAATCTGTCGTTCAATACGATAAGCATAAAGTAGCACATCTCAAATAGTCTCAAATCAACCAAGCACAAGGTTTCCATACGGACCAACATATCAAAAGGAGAGCACTTTTAAGAACATAGTCGACTCTTGAGTTTTAGGGGCCAAAACAGAGACACATCTTTCTTTCTTGAGCTATCCAACAAATACATTGAAGAACATAGACCATCCAGCGTAACTTTAACTTCGCACTTGACAAGAGGAGCCGAAAGCAGAAACCTTCCACATCTTTCACTGCAAAATAAGATGTGAAGAGTCTTCAACTTAATGATAACTTTAATGCTATGATAGAAAAAGTTGAATAACATTAGACCATACATACCCTTTGGAGTAGAATTTTAGTGAAAGCCTCCAGCTCTGGGGCGATCATATGGAGCACGACTGTGCCTCTCCCCTCCTGGACCTCCACGGCTGCCACCATCCCTGCTACGCCCTCCAGAGCGCTCGCCACCACGATCAGGTCCATAGCGATCTCTACCACCATCCCTACCATACCTATCATCCTTTGCACCATACCTGTCATCCTTTGCACTGTACCTATCGTCCTTTGAGCTGTACCTATCATCCTTACCACCGTACCTATCATCCTTACCACTGTACCTATCATCCCTCGAGCTGTACCTTCCCCCACCACCTCTACCAGATTCATCAGGACACTCCCTCGCAAAATGTCCAGGCTTGCCACATTTAAAGCAATCTCCACCACCTGAACCTCGACCACCACCAGAGGGACGGCTACGGTCACGGTCATATCCACGATCACGGCTGCGGTCACCATCATGATCCCTGCCTGACCCACCCTGAAGTGGCTGAGCTTTATCAACAGTTATAGTCCGCCCATCCAAATCCACCCCATTCATTGCAGCAATAGCTTCATCCATAGCTTTCTTCTCATCAAAAGTGATGAACCCAAAACCACGGGAACGGCCAGAAAACTTGTCAAGAACCACCTGTTAACAAATATAAAACTATCTCTCATGAGTTCTATTCAACATCTCAAGTACTAATGCAGAAAGCCACTAAAAGATACATTACCTTGGCCTCAAGGAGGTGACCATACTTCTCAAAGGCATCTCTGAGGCCACGATCAGACGTTGCCCACGCAAGGCCACCAATGAAGCAGCGGTACTCCACCTCTTCTGACATCTTCTACAACACACTGCCAATTTTTTTTTTGTTTTGAAGAAAAATCAATACGACTCCCAGAAGATCCAGTAAGCGGCATCGTAGTCAATGGAGCTAAATAAAGAAACTTAGAACAGCAGATCCTCAATTATACACAGCGAGAAGATTTCACGAACTGAATCTGATCTTGTTCTCTACCATAATAGTAAAACATCAGAATATATATATGAAGCTAATTACAATTGAAACCTGTTATCAAATAGCATATCTAAACATCGTAATTTTATGATGAAGCTTGGGAAAACCATAAAAAACTCGAATCACAATCGAAACAAAGACATACAGTCGAATCAATACAAACAAAGTAAGAAGAACCAATAAATCGTACCAGAGAGAACGGAGAAGATGAGATCTGATCGTGATTCGCGACGTAGCCCTAATTTTCTGAGAAGAGGAGAAGCAGGCTAACACACGTATGAAGCAAAGTCCTATCGTCTTATTCACTATCTCGCGGGGGTACTTACGTCATTCTGTAGATTAAGCCGTCTAAATAATGGGCCTTATAATGGGCTTTCAAAGAGGGTCTTACGAGAGGTTTTACTCGCCGTCGACGCCATTCTCAGTCTTCGTCTTCCTCGCAGGTCTCCTAGGGTTTTGGATTTGGGTGAAAAAAAGAAAGAGATGTGGTTCCTCTGCGTCTTCTACCACAGGCTACTAGACTTCAGGAAGCCAGAGGTCGAAGCTTTAGCCGAACTCTTCGGAGAAGATGAGTCTCTCCAATGGCGTCTTCCTGAACATCACCATAACGACACTCCTTTCCACTTCGTTCAACTTTCTTCCGAAGAAATCGCACAGAACGTCGCCAAGCGAAGTATGCTTCTTTCCTTCTTAACTTTCTTCCTTTGTTTTGCTGTTTTCTCAAAAAAAAAAAATGGTGTTAGTGTAGGCATTTTGGTGAAGGGGATGTATGAGCTTTGGGGTGAAGGAACTTGCTACGAAGAGCTTAAAGACTCCATTGAAAGCTACCCTGATTCTCGCAAGCTCCCGTTTCTCGCTTCTGACTCCACCTTTAGGATCTCTGTCGAAACTTTCGGAAAGGCTCTGACTTTCGATGAGCAGAAGGAGAGAATCCATTCGCTTACTTATATCCCCTTTGAGGTTTAATATACTTTCTTGTTTCAGTCTCTTTTGGTATCATGTTTCTTTATTATGAACGTTTTAGTGATTTGATTATTGCAGGGGAAGGTTAACTTGAAGAACCCAGATCACAACTTTTTCCTCATGGTGATGGATGAATCTGAAGAGAACAATGGACTTCAACCCATTCTCCAGAGAAGAATCTTCTTTGGGAGGGAGGTTGGTTTTGCTGACAGGAAGCTTTTGCCGACTTTTCAGCTGAAATCTCGTACTTACCTTGGTCCAACTGCTATGGACGCTGAGATGGCGTTCTTGATGGCTAATCAAGCTAAAGCTGTCTCTGGAAAACTTGTGTATGATCCTTTCGTTGGTACAGGGAGCATTCTTGTTTCTGCTGCTCGTTTTGGTGCAATGACAATGGTTTGTTACCTCCCTTAGTTTCTTGATACCCTACTTGGATCTGGAACTGACAGAAGGGTTATTGTATTAGGGTGCAGATATTGATATTAGAGTTGTGCGTGATGGACGTGGTCCAGACTGTAATGTTTGGAGCAATTTCAAGCAGGTTGGTGCCGTAACTTCTCCTGTTAAGTTTCCTTCATTTCAGTATCTCTGATTCTTATATCCACTATCTGTTATGCAGTATGGGCTACCTGCGCCAGTTGCTTTACTGAGAATGGATAATAATGTTCCTCCTTGGCGTTCCGGGCTAAAGGAGGTAATATAATCTCTTCTTTTTTCACTTTTTTCTCTGGGATTTTGTCATTTTGAGTTGAGATCACCAGTTTATGTCTTCTGTATTCATTGGTTCAGATCTTTGATGCAATTATTTGTGATCCACCTTACGGAGTTCGAGCTGGTGGACGCAAATCCGGTGGCAGGAAAATCCTCAGAGGGACAGTGGATCCTTACACTGTTCCCGAGGACAAAAGAACAGACCACATTCCATCCACCGGAGCATATAGTCTAGTGGAGTGTGTTCATGATCTGCTTCACCTTGCTGCAAGAATGCTGGTTATGAAAGGCAGGCTCGTCTTTTTCTTTCCAGTGCTAAGAGATGAGAGTGGCAGTGAGGTCAAGTTTCCCGAGCACCCGTGTTTCAAGTTGGTTGCTGTCTCTGAACAGATCTTGAGCTCTCGGTACAGCCGCGTTTTGCTTACCATGGTGAAAGTAGAGCCTTATAGTGAAAAGATTGAGGAAGCTGCTCGTTTAATGCATTTAGAGTTTAGAGAGAATCATCTGAAGTGGCTAGAGGAAGGTAATATCCATTCCTCTGTGTTTAAACCTTCTACTGATTCTGCCCAGATTCATACCGAGTCCAAAACCTTTAAAGATCCTAAACCCAAGTATAGAGGAAAGTATGTGTAACAGAACAGTGTAAGCATTGAGTTTTGTGTTCTTTCTGTTGTATTTTGTTTGATTAATGCGTTCTGACTTTGTTATGAAGATTTGTTTCCCATTTTCCAATACAAATCAACTTTTGAGGTTTCTTGCAAACAAATGTCTTTAAAAAGTATAACGAGAAGAGACATTCTCTTGAAACACACGCCTTCTCTTACAAGAAGACCAAAACAAAACAAAACAACAAGGCTCTGATTCAACAAAAAAGGAACAAAGATTAGAGTGTTTTTTCAAGGAGATGATAAATTTTTATTACTACAAATTAACGCTTGACAGGCCCCTGTCAGAACATCTAACATTTGGCTGGTCTTCGTTTTCTTTCTTACCATCCTTCCCTAGACGACGGCCTGTCAGAACCAGAGATTTCAGAAATTAGTATAAACATTGGTTCACCAGTCTGAGTCACCTGAAAGAAGATGATCCTAAAATGCAAACATCTTTGTACCAAATATACTAACCTGTTGCTGAAGAATCCACGCTCTTTGCTTCCTTGAAAGTTTCTTCGCTGATCATCGACAGGTCTAACCCAGGCATCAACTGCTCCACGAGATCTAGGTCTCTCTGTGGACTCAAAACTCCTGGACTCATCAATTGATCCAGAACGGGAATGTGTTCTTTCTGAGTAGGAACCGGTTCTGCTTGCACCAGACCCGGGCCTCTCAACTGGTTTCTGCCTGAACCTGACTTTATCGTCCAACTCACGGGTCAGTATTTCCAGATCTTTCTCTTTGCCACGTAGAGTTTCCGGTAAATCATGGTGATTATTATTAGTGTCAGGTTCTTGCTTGATCTCTGGAGCAATGGATTCCTTCTCGAGTTTTTTCCTTAACTCTTCAATCTCTTCCTTTAACATCTTCTCTTCTTCTGTTTCAGGCCTGGAAAAAATGGTTTTCACGAAACGGAGATCAGTGGCCGATTGTCATCAAGCTAAAAAGGAAAAGCGTAACAGAGTTGTATAACATAAAGATCACAGAAGAAGCATCATATAACTTTCATTTAGGCAGAGACAATAGCATGCATAAACCAAAGGGAAATTCCAGCTAAGATCATAACACCCAAGAGAAAGAAGCAGAAGTTATCTAAAAGGCTTTGGAACTCAATCAATGCACAAAAGAAGCTGAACAAATGACACATCCAAAAGAATCCTCCATGTTTAAAAGAGTTCCCACTAAGAGAACATCGAATTTCCCATCATTTGGCGAGATCTGGAACTCATTGAGGACTATTAACATGTTAGAAAAAACAAAACCATGAAGACTCTATATACCTAAAGTACACACAAACCTTCAAACAAACTGAAGATCTAAAACCTAAATCATTTATGTTCTCAGTTCATACATTTTAATCATCAAAAGAATCCAACTACATAACAATTGACTTATGCCATAACATATCAAGCAGTTAAATGTTACTTCAAAATCTAAGTGTTGGTCAAGCAGAAAAATCACCAAGCAATAAAATGAAAAGAAAACCAATATTCAGAAACGAAGCAGATCCACAACTCTCAATGAAACTTATCAAAATCCAGATGAACAAAGACCTGTCAACTCTGCGATGCTCAAGTTCCATATCCATCTTGCGCCAATCTTTCCCTTGTTCCTCCAGCAACACTTCTCGAGGCTTTGCATCTCCAAAAGGATTCACCTTCGGTCTAGGTTTCACCACATTATTCAACCCCAAACTCTCAGACCTGTTAGACTGAGCACTAGAAGGTCTGCTTGACTGTGCGCTCGTTGGCCTGCTCGTTTGAGAACCTCCTTTCTTCGCATCAATCTCCGAGTCAAGCTTCTTCCAGTCCAAACCTTTCTCCGCTAAAACCTCCTCCCTTGGCCTAGCTGCCCCAAAGGGGCTCGGCTTACTCGTCTTAGCACCAGCTGGTGGAGTCTCACTCGCTCCTCCTGAGTCAACTTTTCGTGGCTCCAAAACCAAACGACGACGTTCCTCCTGAACACCACCTAGGGCTACTCCTCTAGACCAACGGTCAGGTTCACGTCCTGAATCACCGTAACCGGACCCAAATGTAGATGACCGAACCGGAGCTTGACTTTTCCCTGCAGCCCAATTATCTGTTTCGTCAGCTTTGGAGAAGCCACCACCACCTCCACCGCCAAAACTGCCACCACCTCCACCTCCGCCGTTAACACTACCACCGCCACCGCCTCCGAGGCCACCATAACGACTACCCTGTCTCCCTTGATCAAAAGGAATCGGCTTTTTAGCTTTCCCCCAATCATCAACCTCATCAGCTCTCGAAGACTGCGGAAACTCCGAAACCCTAGACGAACCACCTCTCCTATCATCATCAAACCCACCACCATACGGTCTCCTTCCACCACCACCACCACCAGCACCACCCCAAGAACCTTCAGAATCATTCCGATCTCTCCCCATCCCACCAGAACGACCTCCGTAAGAAGAGAACCCACCACCTAACCGTCCAGGCTGCATCTCATCCTCCGAGCGTTGCCTAGGACCAGTGGGTAGCTGAAGAATCTCTTGCTGCGTCAACCCAACAGAGTTTCTACCTCCAGGCGCTTCGTAAGCACCAGATGTAAACTCAGATAGAGTCATCTTCTTCTTCTTCTTAGACTTAACATTGCTCGCTGCCTCCTTCAAGCTAGGAAAACTCTGCACATTCGCCGAAGCTTCCGCCGCCTGCTCTTCATCTGCCTTCTCAGCTTCATCCGCCCACGCCCCGATTCCAATCCCACCCCAAGGTTTCGACATATCTGAATTTTTTTCTCAGATCTAAAAAAAACGAAGTTGCTTTGCTTGTTATGTGAAACAGAGAGATCTTAATCGCGAAAATTCAAATCGGAAAAGTGGGAATAGGATCTAGGGTTTCGATGAAAGCTTTGATCTATAGAAGAAAACCGTTCGGAAGATTATTCCTTTTGCGTGAAGATGAAAACTTTTTTTTTTCTGGGGAAAATCGTAAAGAAAATGGGATTTATTCCTTTGCATGCTTCTCAACGAAGGAGAGATAGACGGGAAATCGAGAGACACGCGTTAGAAGAGCGCGTGACGAAGACGTACCACTTAAAAACGAGAGCTTGAAGGAAGTTACGGCTTGAGTGTGTGGTCACGCTACGTTTAAAGTAAGTGACGGTTGACTATACGAAATGAACGGTTAAGAATGTATCATCTATTAACTCATTTTAACCAACTTTTTAAAATTGTAATGACATAATTATTACGGCCAATTAGGTGGGTAATTAATTAGACATGTGTCTATGGTTTCTAATTCATACATGGAGTATGTTATTAAATGTTTTCCTACATCAATACTATTTTTTAATCTTAAACTGTTTTAAATTTTATTATTTTATCAATATTTTAATACTCTTTCCGTTTCATATTAGTTGTCGTTCTAAGTTTATGCACATATATTAAAAAAACATTTAATTTTACATATTTTCAAAATAAAAACACTATTACCAATACACCTAACCATATATCAACCAATAGAAAAATAGAGTAGAGAATATTATTAATAAATTTTGCATTGAAAACCGAAAACGACACTTATTTAGAAACAAAATTTCTACTCCCAGAACGACAAGTAATTTGAAACGGAGGGAGTATAAATTTTGATTTAATTAAACATAAAACTAAAATAAAATAAACAACTTCTTGTATTTTATATTATATTTTTAAAAAAATATTTATATTTAAAATTATAACTTTAGATAGTTTTATATTTTTTGGTTAAAATATATTAAATCTAATTATATAAATTAAGAAAAAATATTAATATAAAAAATGTAGAGTCATCAAAAAATAAAACTAAACAATATTTCTAAAGTTTGGATTTTTTTTATAAAATTGTATAAAATTTTGAAAATATTTTTAGTGATAAAATTTTATAATTATAAAAATTAAATTAAATAATATTTTGAAATTTATAATTTATTATTATATTTTTTATTATATTAGTTAATATCATATTTGAATAAATTTATTTTAATGATAATGTATGAGTTATTAAAATATATTTTAAAAATTTACCAAAATATGAGTCAACATTAAATTTATTGTTAATGTCATATTTAACTATAAACTATGTCATCATTTTTAGTATGACATATCATATTTTTTAGTAAAAATGATTGTAGAAAAAACACATAAGTAAATTGTGTAAAATTGCTTTGCAAATAATATCTAAGAATATGATGTATCTATGATTAAAAAAAAATCTAAATAACATATTATTTCATTAAAAATCATCTGTTATTTAGAGTAAAACATAATGTTAATTTATAAGAAAAATCCAAATAAGATCAGATTTTTTACGTTCACCTAAATAATTTGTATTGTATGTTGCTTTCTGATTGTTATTGTTAGAATTGAGAAGTGTTCTTGAAGCATGGATAATAGATAAATCTATTTCCATTAAGCTAAACACATCACTATGCCAAAAAAAGAAGGATGAAACATCACTATAGGATGAGAAAAGACATTGTATGTAGGAGGTAAAAGAATCTGTTGATCTGATATAGTCATGCAAGACTACAACGACGAAGGAACATAGCAGGACTATGAGATTTTACTTGAATCGATACTGTCTCTTTTGCCGCTCCGTAGCTCGTGGCTCTTACAACAAAGCTCCTCCAAGATTCTTCTTGTTCTTAAGAGCCTTGGCAATGCCTTTATCTTGGCTGATATCGTTGTCTTCACCGGATTTAGGTTGAAAAAGGCGACATATACTTCTCCATTGGAGCCAGTTTCGGCTGCAAAAGATGAGTAACAATCTCAAGGGAACGTTGAAGAAAGAGAGAGAGTTTGTGGGTCTTCCAACGAATGTGTTCAGTTCTCATCTGGGAGGGGGAGACGCATGTGTTCCCTTGTTCTTGTGTAAAGCCTTCTTCTTTCATATATATATATATGTCAAATCGGAGTTTCAAACAAAGGTTTAAACAAGACTCAAAGCTCAAAGTATCTTTGTAACTTTTTTCCTTCTTCACTAGCAACTTTACATAATATCAAAATGATTACAAAGATAAGGCCTTGTAGGATTAAAAATAAGGGAAAAGGAAGAAAACAAACTACCAAATCTCTAGTCTCTTGCTCTTCAGACAAAATCCAGACCAAACTCATCTCCTCTTCTTTTTATCTTAAGCCAATCAGCTCATAATACTAATCAAGCTTTACACATACATGGAGTGAGAGGATTCTCCCAAAGATCGTAGTTAGGGAAAGTTTCTTCAGGCAAACCGGTCCGTGTTTGATGGGTTACAACTACATCTTCCACAAATGTTGCCCATCCCATATAAGGATCACCAAATGATTTCGACATTAACCCTTTGTCCGGTTTAATTGATTTCTGGCGATGACCCATATATCTCCGTGCTCCAATGATCAGTTTTGCAAAGTTTCCACCGTGTGTCATCACAAAAACATCTGACTTCAAACATACCAAGAAATCTAGAGCAGCCAGGCTTGTTACGTGCTTTCTAAAGCTTGCTAGTTCCTCTTTGCCTGCTAAATCCTCCTTTGTTACCTGGTTTTAAATGGAAGATTGTGTGAGAGACGCTAAGTTTCCTGACTGATTTCGATGAGATAGGGGGGTCGGTGTTCTTACCAAATTTGGGAACATGTTTCTTAGTGGAGCCATACGGTTTTGGCCGCCATAGACTTGACCAGATGCTACATAGATTTGTGTTTCTTTCGGATAACCCATTGCACGTAGGATCACAGCAACTTCTCCTGGCTCAAGAGGGCATCGACCTTCTTTACGCTTCTGCAGGGCGAGCTGCCAGAGATGGGAACCATTCTGCAATGCATGTCAAGCATATTTGTTAAGCCAGCGGTTGAGGGTGTTAAGGCACCAAATACAAGTTATCAGCCACTTAAAAAGTCACCTTGAAACGCCGAGGCCATTCCTTCTGTCTGTATTCTGCCATTCTAGCTTTCTCTTCCCTTGTTCCCACAAAATCACAAAACGACAAACCAACCATTCCTTTCTCGAATCTAAGATGAAGAGCCCTACAGAAGAGAGAAAGATATGGTTTTGAGTTAAAAAGATGCTTAAAAGTCCCAAGTTAAAACAAAGTTCTAGATGTTTGATATCTCATACATATAAGGATTTGGATTTCCAGTGCGATTTCTCATTCTTGAAACAAGTGAATCAGCCATCTGCTCTATCTCTGGGAGAAATTTCAGCGCATGATAGTTTACACGGCATCGTAACCTGTTGATTTCTTGAGGTACATTGTCGTACCTGAAAATTTTCCAGCACCATAAGGATAAATCATTCATCTGTGTATAAGAAACTTTCCAAAAGTCTGAGTCTTAAACTAGAAAATATAGATTATACCCAAGTCGATCTACAAAAGGCTTCAAGGCCATGATTTTCTTCTCCTTTATTCGTGGCAAAACATTGTCTATATAGAACTGGGCTGCTGCATATTTGGGAATGTTTTTGACTGTTCTTCTGCAGAAGACAAGAAGAAAACTCGGTCAACGTCTTATCTGATTTAAAAAGTATTGATCAACTTTAGATCATATATATATCCACAAGGAGTAACAGATGACGCCATAAACCTATAAGCTCACTTTTGAAATCTTCAAACAAGTATACATCAGCAAATAAATAAAGAGTTGGAAAAAGCATACCTTATACTAGAGAATAACTCTGCTTTGTCGGTGAACCAGTCAGGTATGTCTCTAACGATTCGGACATCATCCTTCAAGTAATCAATGAAATGATCTACATCAAAAATGTCTTCAAATTTCCTGCAAATGAATGAATGTTCACATATTCAGTAAACCCAAAAACAAAATAGAGCGAGTACCTGACTCTTTTTTCATTGTGTTCATATAATCTTAACTAGAATACAAAGTAGCAGCAATGACTAGAGGAGATGGAATAAATATCTGAATAAGCTTACGTTTGGTCTTTCCAAATTTGATCCTGCTTCAGTACTGGTAGAATCAGAGTTGCATTCATAATCTTGGCAACAGCTACTGCATTGCAGATCTGTAAACAAAAGCAATACAAAGAAGACATAACTCAAGCTTCCAAAATTTAAAAGAACACAAAAAACAGCAGCCATTTGCGTTGTGATCCATGATATGACAATGGAAAGAGGAAAAAGAGATAAAAAGCATGGAAAGATACATACAGCAATACGCTGCTGATTCAAACCACCCTCAGCATGAATGAAAACATATCCATTTGTTTCATTTTCAGGAAGAAGATCTGAACAAAAAAAAAAGTTATTGAAATCTAATAAGCAGACATGAACTGTCATGAAAAGACAGATCAAGAGGATGTCAATGCCGATCCCTCTAACCCCTTAATACCTGAGACTCCACCAATCCGCCGCTCAGCGCAAGGCTTCCAAGAAGTAGTTGCAGACAAAGGATTCTCCCAGGGAGAAGGCGACTCTTTTACCTAGAAAACGCAAACAAATACACAACTCGATCTAACGGATTCAAAGCTTACGCCTTTGACAAAAAAACACACACACCAAAGCTCAAACACTTACATGAGGGCAGTTAAGCACAATCCCATCTTTCTTACACAAGTACGGTGCATTCTGCAGAAAACCAACATAGAGAAAAAAGTATTCATAAGTAAGCTAACACTTCCCCAAATCAATTCAACAGTTCGAACATAAAGCAGGGATCTTGCAAAGGTGAAGATCTCAGTCCTTTAGATCGAAAGAGAGGAGAGACTTTTACCAAGTGATTAACGATCCCGTAAACAGAGATCAAGCTCACGACGGCGAGAATCAATATCAGAAGAAGCGAAATCTTATTCTTCTGAGGAGAAACCCTAGGATCGTCGCCGAGGAAAGGAAACAAAGAGTGGAGCCCAGATACTGACCAGATCGGACGGTGACGCGGGCGTCCATCTTCGTCGTCTCCGCCGTTGGGTGAGTGATCGTGCACGTGGGGAGACGAGGAGTCCTCGTCTCCGACACGTAGCGGAGAGGAAGAGGATCGGCTCCCGGCGGAGCTCGAGTGCCGCAACTCCGCCATTGCTCGCCGAGGGCTAAAAGTCGCCAGCTTTACTTATCGGTTCCCTCTTTCTCTCTCTCGTGAT
Organism: Sinapis alba; assembly: GCA_012274485.2. NCBI lineage: Eukaryota > Viridiplantae > Streptophyta > Magnoliopsida > Brassicales > Brassicaceae > Sinapis > Sinapis alba. Next base: position 23,276 of record MU105664.1, on the reverse strand, counting down.
CTCAGTTGATAGCTAACAGTTTCTTCAGTTTACTATTGGAGACGCTGCCATGTGAGAGGAAGAAGCTTGGAGAGAGACTCAAACAAACACTATACAGATTGGGAGAATAAACAAAGCTTTTTTGAAAGACTTGTTTGTTGTTCACTTCTAAGTCAACACTCTCTAACTCAGACAGAGGTTTTAGGTTATTTTCTATTTACAAACACATCTCCATAATTTATAACATTACATAAACTTCCTTAAACTCTCTGATTTGTCTTATTTCCTCCATCGCTAGTTCACCAAACAGAGTGTTTGAGTATTTTATATTTACAATATACATCCCTATAATTTAATACAACAACATAACCACCCCTAAATTCTCTGTTTCTTTTGTATCATTTCCTCCATCGCTAAGCCCTTCTTTAACCTAGTCGTCGTCATTCATTCTCCATCGTCACTCTCTCGGGGGAAGATGAACACGATAGCGAAGCGAGTTACGGGACTACTGACTCGGTCGAGTCAGAACCAGCTGCAGCAGGAGAGAGGGATAAGGGTGAAGGTGTTCTCCGGGGATCTAGACAAGGCGCTGACGATCTTGCAGAGGAAGATGCAGTCGAGCGGGATGGAGAGGCTGATAAAAGCGCAGCAGACGCATCACATAAAGAACTCAGAGAAGAAGGTTCTTGCTAGGAAGAATCTTGAACGCAAGATCAAATCCATTGACTTTGCTCGTAAACTCCAGTCCATCCTCATCAAGAAAGTCAGGTACAGCTTCTCTATATCAGGAAAGTGTTCGCATTTAGGGTTTAAGTGTTGTTGTTTTGCTTGATGGAGTACTAACACTTGATCTCAATAACATACACACTTGGACCATTGTTGCAGAACAAGCTAAGCTTTGTAGCTATAATTAGATTTAACATGTGATTGTGATGTGTAATGGTTTCTCTCATGTTCTTATTTGCAGAGGTTTATGAGTGTTGAGCCGAGACAACGGTGGTTGCTGTTATAACCATACATCATCTTTCTTCGCATTGCATTTTCAGGGAATGAATGCTGATCAGTGCTAGTATCTGTGATATATAACACAGTTTTGATCCTTTTTTTTTCATTTGAACATTTTGATGAACTGAATCAATGTGGAATTGTTTACTCTACGAATAAGGCTTTTCTATAATCAACTTCAGATCCAAGAAGTACAAGATTTGTTTCTGGAATGTTAAATAGTTCATGACAGGACACATTGTCCTACTGATCTGTACCTTGTAATGACCACAACTCTCTCTCTGCTTGTATTGTCTTTTCTTTTCTTTTCCAGTCATAATTTATGTCGTGCATAGTAGTAGTGAAAAACTCATCTCCAAAGTAGCTTAGTGAGGCGGTACGCAAAATCTCCTTTATGTAAGTTCTTAACCCTGTCTCTTCTGTATGAAAATAATTTGTCTGAGTAATATACAGTGAACTTATAAAGTGAGAAAGAAAGAGAGAATGTTTGATATATTTTCTTTCTTTTTGTTTAGTGCAGAGGACAAGGAATCTACAGAAAGATTACTTGCTTCGATGTATTACTTTCAATTCTTTTATGTTTTGGAGAGATTATATCACACAACAAGAATCCTTACTTGAACTTGTCACCAAGTTATCCTCCTCTTTCTCTCTATCTCTCATTTAGAAATTGGATAACAGTTGAAACCTCCCTCTCTCACTCCTCTCATGCTTTCATCTTTAGCTCTTCTTAACTTAAATCTTCCTTTGATGCTTTCTTAGCTTCTTCCTCTCAATGTCTCATCATCATCACTATGAAACCAACCCTCATTTCGCGCGACTTCCATCTCAGAATCAACACCTCAAAGGTGGTGCTTCTACCTCACAAACACCCCCACATAAAACCTCAAAATCTCACCCAAAAGCTGCACCAGGAATCCAAATCAAGCCTCGTGATCGCCACGGTAAACGACCAGTCCACGAACCGCCTCCTGCCATAATACCTGTACCACTAAGACCAGAAGAGAGACTACCCCCACGGGAAACTTCAAACTCTGCTAAGATACCAGTACTATCAAGCCCTGAGGAGAAACAACCACGACGGAAAAATCCAAACTCTGCTAAAAGACCATTACTATTAAGCCCTGAAGGTCATCATCATCAACAACAACAACGATCTCCACCACCACAACAACCACAAGGACCACGCGGTTATGCAACATCATTACCTCCCATAGCCAAACCAACTCCATGGAGAAACGCTCCAACACCATCACCGCATCACCGTGGTAGCCACCGGACGCCACCGCCTTCAAGAGACCAAACAAACGCAGCTACATGGTCAGCTGCATTCTGCTGTGCCGTTTTCTGGATCATTCTTATCCTCAGCGGTCTAGTAGTCCTAATCGTCTACCTCGTGTACCGTCCACGCTCTCCTCACATCGACATCTCAGCAGCTAACTTAAACGCTGCTTATCTCGACATGGGGTTTCTTCTAAACGGAGACCTAACCATGTTGGCAAACTTCACAAACCCAAACAAGAAAAGCAGTGTAGAGTTCAGCTCTTTAACATTCGATCTTTACTATTACAACACTCTTATAGCGACTCAATACATTGAGCCTTTCAAGGTTCCTAAGAAAATGTCCATGTTTGCGAATGTTCATCTCGTGAGCAGTCAAGTTCAGCTCGAGCCAAGGCAGAGCCAGGAGCTGCAGCGTCAGATTGAAACAGGTCCGGTTTTGTTGAACGTGAGAGGAACGTTTCATGCACGTTCGAACTTAGGAGCGTTGTTTAGGTACTCTTATTGGTTGCATACTCATTGCAGCTTTTCTTTGAATAGTCCTCCTTCTGGAACTATGCGAGCTAGACGATGCAGTACCAAACGCTAACGTATTGCTATTTTCGTTTTGCTCTATTTTTTTCGGAAAATAATTAATTTCCTGTACTCATTGATAACTCTATATCTGATTTATTCATTTAAATCATTTGATTTTATGTGCGTTATTAATTTTTGCAAAGTAGCTAATGTGCTAAACTTAAGAAAGCTCTTTTAAGACTTTTTAACTTGATTAATATTGCAAGAAAGAAATGAATAATACCAAATGTTTTTGCTTGTAACTTGATCTTAAATCTTTGTCTTGTAATAGTAATTTACTTACATAATAAACACCCAAAAGTTGTGTGAGATTCTTGTCCACTAAAGCACTAAAAACATATATTAATAAATAACCATTGATAGTTAAGACATCAACAACTACGTATGTACGAAGTCATTTTAGAGTTTTTTCAGGCTCATATACGTTTTGGATAACTTTAAAGATTTTAGAGCTATTTAACACCTAAATCGAACAAGCTTGTGAATATGTCGCTTAACACTGTTACGCAAAAGAAGATTCACTCTTTGACAAAGATTGAAAAGATTGTTACAAAAACAAACTACGTAGATGTGTAAATTAAGACTAAATGTTAGATATGAACCATTTTACCATTGGACGAATTTTAGCATCTTCATTTCTAATATTTTATTTTTAACAAATGTATAAATATTTTAAAATTTAAATATTTCAAGAAAATTATTCGAAATGCTTTAAGGAAATATTTCAAGTTTTAAAATTGCTAAACATTTTAATTTGATTATAATATTTATTGAGAACCTTGATTTGATAAGACATGGATGTAGTTTTTTTGGAATTATATTTTTAGCTACTCTTCATCAAAGCATCAAATTTAAAATGGTGGGCTAAAAATGAGTCTAGAAATGGTCCATAAAACCCAACAAATTGAACAATGTTCTGGAACATAATGCAAGTCCAACCTATCTTAGGCGGTATGATCCGAACCCACCCCCGATAGTTCAAATCATGTCCAGTGCAGTTTACCAGGAGTTCAAGAAACATCCCTCCATACCTAGCCTTCTTTCCTTTCCTCTTCAGCTCTCATACTTGCTCTGCTTTCTCGATCTCATTGCTTCTCCTTATCAATGTATGTTTCAAATCCCTAGTTTAGATCTAATGTCGCTCATTTGGCTTAGTGTTTATGGTTTCTACACACAAAAGTAGTCTCGTATTAGAACCAATTTGAATTGTGAGAGAAGAGAGACTCTGTGGTTTGTATCTGATTAAAGTCTAAAATCTAAATCTAAAATCTAAATATTAGTATATTTGTGAAATTAAATATTTGAATTTTATAAGGTTGAAATACAAATAATATAAGAAACTGTGAAAAATATTAAAAACTGAAAAAGAAGATATTTATTTTGGCCTAAAAGATAGAAAATACTTTGAATATTTTGGTCAACTAAATACTTTGAATATATTGCTCAACTTTTTATAGGTATTTTGTCAATTATAATTGTTTTCTTAGTGATTCAGCCATATTTCACATGTATATCCACCACTTAGATTGAAAAAAAAAGTCCTCGGAGTTGAATTATATTTTCAACATCATCAGTTACGGTTCGACTATTATCGAAAACGACCCGTGAATTCAGAGTAGCCGTGCAGAGATCCTCCTCTTAAGTCCTGAGTCTGAACTCTTAAGTTTTTTCTTTATTCCAGTGTTGAAAATTCTAATTTCATTTCTCTTTAAATTCAAATTCTCATTCACTCGGAAAAAAATAGTAAAAAAAGAGTGAACACATAAATAAATAAAAAACATGCCAACTTTCCTCTGCTTCCTCTGGCTTACGCTACTTCTCTTAGTAACATTAATCTTCACGAAAAAGTTCAAAACCTCAAAACTAAACCTTCCTCCAGGCCCAAGAAAACTTCCGATCATAGGAAACTTACACAACCTCGAAGGATTACCACACAAATGTCTCCAAAAACTCTCAAAAATCCACGGACCAGTGATGAAACTCCACTTCGGTTTTGTCCCTATTGTCATAATCTCTTCAAAACAAGCAGCAGAAGAAGTTCTCAAAACCCATGACCTAGATTGTTGCAGCCGACCAGAAACCGTAGCGACCAAGAAAATCTCTTACAACTTTAAAGACATTGGATTCGCTCCTTACGGGGAAGAATGGAGATCGTTGAGGAAAATTGCTGTGATGGAGCTACTCAACTTGAAAAAGCTCCACTCTTTTAGGTATATAAGAGAAGAAGAGAATGACTTGTTCGTCAAGAAACTCTCTGAAGCTTCTCAGAAACGATCCCCTGTGAATTTGACAAAAGCCCTTTTCACTTTAGTCGCTAGTATCGTGTGTAGACTCGCGTTCGGTCAAAATCTTCACGAGTCGGAGTTTATAGACGAAGATGGTATGGAGGAATTAGCGTCTAGGTCGGAGAAACTCCAGGGAGAGTTTGCTTTCTCTAATTA
>MU105664.1:0-17757 GCA_012274485.2 Sinapis alba | reverse complement strand
TTTTTTTTTTGACAACAAACACCAAATTTCATTAAACGGGTTCAAGGGGATTAGTCTGAGCTAACCCCTGGGGAACCAAAGTGTTTACATGGAAAAATTCGAAAGCTTTCGCACGAGCTTCTTTTGCAAGAAGATCAGCGCGAGAATTAAACTCACGATGAATAAAGGTTAAAGAAAATACAGTAAACAAAGAACGGAGATGAAAGAATTCGTCCCATTCTGAAGCCAAAGATGGCCAAAATTCTTCTTCTTCGATCAGCTTAACCAATTGTTGGCAATCCGATTCGAAATGCATAGTATCATGCCTCATACGGATAGAGATGCTCATTGCACATAGCAAAGAGGTAAACTCTGCTTGGAGGGGAGAGAGGACTTGTTTTCTCCCGAATGAGCCTGAGGTCAAATTCCCGTTTTCCAGCTCCATAATAAAGCCACCACCAAAAGTAGTCTGATTGATCGCCCAAGATGCATCCACTTGACATCTCGGTCTGTGCAACCCACTCGACTCCTCTCGGGACAGAGACTGTATACGCTCCCTCGTTCTTCCTACCTTTGTATCTTCCTGAGCGACATACCATTCCTTGCATTCTTGGTTTGCCTTCTGAAGAACGTCCATGGCCGATACTTCTATTCCATTGAAAAATTTATCATTCCTTGCTTTCCATAGGTACCACATGATCCAGGGGAACTTAGCTAGTCGTTGTGTCGAGACTCCCCTTGTCAGTGCCCGGCAAAGGAGGAAATCAAAGTTGTCGTAAACTGACATGCACGGGAACTGTCCCGGAGAGGATGGGAGGTCTGATAACGCCCATGTCTGAAGCGCAGGGGGACACTCAAACAGAAGATGATTTATAGACTCGTCGTCCCCTCCACAACGAGGGCACGAACGGTCATTCCCACAATGACGATCAGACAGTCTGCTGCAAACTGCAACACAACCGGTTAGACATTGCCAAAGAAAGTGTTTGAGCTTCCTCGGTGCTTTCACATCCCACACCTTAGATAATAAGGGGTTTATGCTTGGTTCCAGAACCCCATGTTCTACGCTTTCTTCCTGGATCAAGGACGCAAGTTCATATCCTGATTTAACTGTATATAAGCCAGATTTCGTATGAACCCAGCAGAATCCATCAAGTTTTATATGGCGACTAGGCTTAATACCCTGGATAAGACTGACCTCACCGGGATCGCATATATTTCGAATCATGTCCATCTTCCATTCACCCGTACTATGGTCAATGAGGTGGTTAACATATAACTTCGGATCTCTCCAAGCACCATTATCTCTAGCCAGCCTAATTGGCTGTGTCGGGATCCAATAATCAAACCATACGCGGGTATTGAACCCGGAGCCAATCGTATGTCGTAATCCTTTTTTTAGAAGTTCCCTGGCCGCTAACATGCTTTTCCATCCATACGAAGGGGCATTCGAACTACTTATCTCCAACGGGTTCGTATATCTATAGTATCTGCCTTTGAGAACTCGGGCCAGGAGAGAAGATGGATGGTGTAGTAATCTCCATAGTTGCTTCGCAAGTAGTGCGAGATTAAAATTTTTTAGGTCTCTGAAACCTAAGCCGCCTTTCTCAGCCGGTTTGCAAAGCTTTTCCCAAGCCATCCAGTGGAGCCCCCTATTGTTCTGTTTTGTACTCCACCAGAACTTTGCGATTGCACTCTTTAGTTTATTCAAAATCTCTTGGGGCAGTAGGAAGCATGACATGACATAGGTGGGGAGTGCTTGTGCTACTGACTTTATGAGAATCTCTTTCCCTCCCTTGGACAAGAACTTTGCAGTCCAAGAGTTGATTCTATTGTTTAGTCGATCTCTAATGAAAGCGAAGACTTGTCTTTTTGATCCACATATTTTCTCAGGGAGACCTAAGTAGGTTCCCATCCCGCCTTCCTTTTGAATCCCCACTGCAGCTTTGATAGCATGTTTCACTTCTGGTGGGACTTTGCTTCCAAATAAGATAGACGATTTGGACGTATTCAGCTGTTGTCCAGAGACCAACCCATAGTTCCTAATGATCTTCATCAACTCAGCACATTGCTGGACTTCCGCTTTACAGAAAAATAAGCTGTCATCTGCGAAAAGGAGGTGTGACACTGCGGGGCTTGCCTGAGCGATTTTAAGACCTGTAAGTCTTCCCTCGGTTTCTGCTCCTTTGATCTGGGAAATAAGAGCCTCCGTCAAAATGATAAAAAGAAACGGGGATAGAGGATCTCCCTGGCGAAGTCCTCTCGAGGGTCTGATATTGCCTTTTGCCTCGCCATTTATTAAAACCTGATAAGATACAGAGGAGATGCACCATTTGATCCAAGCAACCCATTTCTCAGCAAATCCCATCTTTAACATAAGAGCTTCCAGGAAATTCCATTCCACACGATCGTACGCCTTACTCATATCAGTCTTAATAGCAACAAATTTTGACTTACAAATAGGGTTTGTCCTCATAGCATGGAAGATCTCTTGTGCGACCAGGATGTTATCCGAGATGAGTCGTCTAGCCACAAAGGCCGATTGTGTCTCCGATATGAGTTTCGGGAGGAATTTTTTTAGCCTTTTGCACATGATCTTGGAAATAATCTTGTAGCTGACATTGCATAGGCTAATCGGTCGGAATTCTGTCATCTCCTTTGGCCGATCTGTCTTTGGTATCAGACAAATATTTGTCTGATTTAGTCGTCTGTCAAAAAATTCTGAACTGAAGAAATCTTTAACCGTAAGAATCACCTCCTCCGCTACGATGTCTCCAAAGGCTTGATAAAAAGTACCCGTCAGCCCGTCTGGGCCGGGCGCTTTCTCCGGGTTTATCTCCTCCATCGCTTTTAAGATTTCAGAATCCAGAACTGGTCTTGTAAGCGATGAATTTATGTCTGGTGTGACTTGCGCGGTAATATACCGGAGAGCTTCTTCAGGATCTCCCGGAGATGAAGTGGTGAAGAGATTCTGAAAGTAGGTAGTCGCCACCCGCTCGATACCTTCCTCATCTTCCACCCATCCCCCTGCCGAGTTTCGCAGTTTGGTAATTCGGTTCCTCCCTCTTCTCTGCTTTGTAACTGCATGGAAGAATTTTGTATTGCGGTCTCCTTCTTGCAACCAGAGAACTCTACTCTTTTGTTTCCAGTAAAGCTCTTCTTCCCTGAAAGCTGAGCAGAGATTCCATTTTAAATTAAGAATTTCTTCACTGGAAAAACCATCATCTGTTTGAGCATTTTCGAGCAAAGTCTTTATCTCTTCAATCTTTCTTGCAGAGTTTGACGGGTTGGCTTTTTTCCATGTCGCAATAGCTCTTCTGACATTGCTGATTTTGAAGTGGAGCTTGCTAGAATCTCTTCCAGAAGAGATCCCCCAGCCTTCCTTTATAGCCTCTTCAAGACCATCTTTCCCTAGCCATCTCTTGTCAAACTTAAAACTTCGTTGGACCCTAACTTCCCGCGATTGTATCCTGGCCAAAACAGGCCGATGGTCTGAGCCCCAGAGCTTAAGATACTCCACATTTGTGTGGGAGAAGAGATGGTGCCATTCTTCATTGCCAATAGCACGATCCAGCCGACATTGAACCTTCCCCGAGCTCCTAAAACCCATCCACGACATCGAGTTTCCTTTAAAAGGAAATTCAATCATACCACAGTTATCAATCATCGTTCTAAAAGGGATGAACGAGGATTCCTGTCTTTTTCTCCCTCCCTTCTTCTCTTCATTACTCTTAATCTCGTTGAAGTCCCCAATCATAAACCAGGCTCCTATTCTCGTTAGACTCTTTCGAGAGAGCCGTTCCCATACATATTCACGGCACTCAATGACCGGATCACCATAAACAAAAGTCAAAAAAGTTTTGCGTCCTTCAATTGACGCTTCTATGTCAATCATACGCTTGTCCGAATATAGAATCTTAACATCAAAAGAATCCATATAAAAAAGAGCTAATCCACCGCTTCGACCTTCCGGTTCCACGGTGAACAATTTATTATAACCAAAAGAAATCTGAAAGTCTTGCATAAAGGAAAATGAATTTTTTGTTTCTGATAAAAAAAGAAAAGAAGGTGCAAAAAAACGGTGCAACTCTCGCAAGTGTTGCTTCGTCAAGTAGGCTCCCGTCCCTTGACAATTCCATGAAATGATGTTCATATCTTCTTACTGGGTGGTTTCTGGGACACCACCGAACCTGAAAGAGATAGAGATTTCTTACTAATAGCAGACGGGAACACCTCATTACGAGGGACTTTATGAGAAGCAGGTTTCAAGAGAGTACCCGATCCTCTGGTTTTCTTTGGGGAAGAACGTCCCCTGTGCACCAGTAGCTTCTTAGAAGCACGAGCTCCTTTTAAATCTGGACTTTTAGCGATCTTCCTCCTTGATAATCCTTTATCCACGACCATGGAAGCCAGTGGTGGTTCCAAAGTATGCTGAGCTGCACCCGCATTACTCTTTGTGCCTTCCCCCTGACCCTGCGCAATCTCGACAGACACATGACTCTGTTTTTTGTTGCTCAGAGTTATACCAACCTCCACATGTTTATCGTGGTGCTGCATCGGGGAGAGCTGAGATATAGCATCAATTTTCTCAGCATCAAACCCCGGCTCATCCACCATTAGATCATCGTTTTCCACCATGTTTTCGTCCATCATTACACCATCAAACTCAGAGACTAATTTGTCTACTTCTGCTTCTTCCTCTGTAGTCAGAGTGATTTTCTTTGCTTGATCATCATTTAGCATGCCATCTTCTCCTAGGTTGAGAATCCCTATTTCCGGACTGGGCAGGGAGTGAGAATCATTATTCTCTTGTCTCAGAGGCGCTAGCTGTCTAAGAGGTTCCAGAGCTGGTGGTTCTCTAATGATGATGGTATTTCGTCCAATAAGGAGAGCTGAGCTTGCCATATCTTTAGCCTTTGACATTGGAGTAGCCTCCATCGACGTCCTAATAGCTTTCCCTTTTAGTCGCCTGCGTTTTTCCTCATCTGTCTCGTTTCTATGAACTATCAGATGTCCACTCCTAGGAATTCCTGAGGTATCAAGATTACCTGGATGCACAGAAATAGTCCTTTGAGAATCTGACATGTCTTGTTCCACATGTGATGACACTGGACAGTGGCCCTTCTCATCCCTGGGCACTGAGACCCGATCATCTCGAAGGTCTTTAGCTCGATTGTAGTTTGATGCATGAGGCTCGCGAGGGCGCCATTCTTGCTGAGATGGTTTCCTGGGTCCTCTTGAAAGGTTCGAGACTCTGTCTAGGACTGCACGGTCTCGTTTTTGCTCCCTGCTTCTGTGTTGCGCATTATATTTGTGCTGATCAGTATCCACAGCACGATCTGAGGAGCGAGGAGGAGAAAAAGCTTTGTCCAAGCGGTTCCAGACAGTTGAGTGCCTTTGGGAATAATTATTATTCCTCCTCCTGTATGAACTATCATAGGCACGTATCGAGCCTTTCGAGACATCATGTCTAGCCCCTACCCGCGGTTTAGTTGTCCGGTCAGCCTCATATCCCCGTACCTCCTTGCTGCTACCATGGCCTCTGATTCTCTCATGGTTGATATCAGAATGTAATTTACGAGGCGGGGACTTCCTGGATTCCTCTAGCGTCGGAGATCTTGGTCTCTTGCCATTATTCCTATGGTCATGTCCAGAACCTGCAACTGGTAGCTGGAGTTGGGATCCATGGGCGTTCGAGACCAATCGCTGGAGACGTTTTTGCTCTTTTTGTTCCTCAGTAAGCTCTGGACAGCTATTCTCATCGTGAGAGATCATATTACATGTGAAACAGTGTCGATGAAGTCCCACATAGAAGAAAGAAACTTTTCCAATATCTCCATTCGGGAATCCAACTCTTCTTTCAAATTGAAGAGGCTTGTCAATGTTGACAGAAATTTGAATCCGGGCACTTCTTGAGTCGATAGCCATCTTAGTTCCCAAAGCTTTTGCTATCTCAGTAAAGGTTTCGTCATTCCAGAAGTGGACCGGTACACCTGTAACTTGCACCCAAAAGGGGATTGTATTCGGGAAATCCTCCCTAGTAAAAGGCTCCCATCTCTCCAGGGCGAAGCTCCATTGATTAAAATGACATGGCCTCCTATTGAGAACCGCCTGTAAGTCTTTCTCGTTGTCAAAATCAAATTGAAATCGTCCATTCCCAAGATTTCTTCCCCGCACTCTTCCTTCAACGTTCCAAATTCGCGGTCGAGGAAGCTGCGAGATCAGCGCTTCAATACTTCTACCACCCAGGTGCAGAACACGTCCAATAAGGGTCAGTTTGAATCTTTCTGTCATCACCGACATATCACAGTCCGGAATTCTAATGATGTCCTCTTCCAGATCCAGCCTTCTTTTCGCATGGGAGGAGTGCTCTCCACGACATACCAAACTGGTAGATTTGCTCATCCTGGAAACAAGTATCAAAAAACCAACGCTGATGAACACTTAACAGATGCTAGAGAGAACCAAAGAGAAGATCACAAGACGCAGGGGCGTTGGAATCTTAAAAGATAAATCGTAGCACGAGCTAGAGACAAAAGTAGAAAAATTAGAAGAGAATCCACTGGTAAAGAAGAAGATGCAGAGAGTAATGAAGTCTTCTTTGTTTCACGGTGGAGCCTAGAGATCTATCTTTTGTCGCTGATGACGGCAGATCGCTTGGAGACAAAAATCGCCTTTTTTGTCGTCAAAACCCTAGGAGCCGTCATCCGAAGAGGAAAATTGCTGTGATGGAGCTACTCAACTTGAAAAAGCTCCACTCTTTTAGGTATATAAGAGAAGAAGAGAATGACTTGTTCGTCAAGAAACTCTCTGAAGCTTCTCAGAAACGATCCCCTGTGAATTTGACAAAAGCCCTTTTCACTTTAGTCGCTAGTATCGTGTGTAGACTCGCGTTCGGTCAAAATCTTCACGAGTCGGAGTTTATAGACGAAGATGGTATGGAGGAATTAGCGTCTAGGTCGGAGAAACTCCAGGGAGAGTTTGCTTTCTCTAATTACTTTCCAGGAGGTTGGATTGTTGATAAAGTTACGGGTCAAAGCAAGAGCTTAGAAGGACTATTCTCAGAGCTCGACGGTTTCTTCAACCAAGTGCTCGATGATCATCTAAAGCCAGGGAGAAGAGTGTTAGAGAGTCCAGATGTGGTGGATGTGATGATAGATATGATGAATAAACAAGACGAAGATGGTCATTTTCAGCTCACTACTGATCATATCAAAGGAGTCATCTCTGTAAGCCATTTTAAAATAATCTCTCTTTTAGTGTTTTCTTAACTTTCTTGCTTAGTTTAAAGGATTTTAATTGTGGTATGAGTATCTGATTCAGTTAATAGTTTGTACTTTCGTTAGTATTCCATAGTGTCAGTTCAGATTCTTGATTTGAGTGCTATGTAGCTTGTGTGTGCGCATGTTGATGTATAGGCTGAAATTTAGATGAGCTTTATTTGGATAAATGTTTGGAAAATGAATATTTTTAACTTTAAATAGAACCAAAACAGACATTGTATATTTGAATAAGTTATTTTATGACTTTTAAATTTTATTTCCATATATATATATCGATTATTATAAGTGATAGTGATAGTGATACAAGGTTAAGGGGGTTATTGGCAAGTGAATTTCATGAACTTTGGAAATTTTGAGATTTTATGGTTATTAGTTCATGAATTTCAAAAATCTTAATAGAATCAATCTATTGTTATTTAAAATACACAAATTCATTTCACAAGTTGAATGCATACTGACAATCAATGTGGTGGTGACTTGAGAATATGGAAGTAAGAATCTGATATTTAGTCATATAGTAATTTCCATGTCTAATTATCAGGAAGAATTTTTTTTTTTAAATTGTAAATTTCCTAAAGTTATGTGTAAACAGTTCTCTTAAATATATTACTAGATTTTTGACCCCGCGCCCGCGCGGATGTAGTTTTCGATAATTACAAATACATTTCAAAAACAACAATTTAATAGTTGTATTTATGGTTTCATTTATGATACTTTAGTTTATTGTTCATACCATATATTTCGTTGTTATATTGTGTTATATATATTTTTGATGTATGTGTGTTGAATCAGTTAGATAATAATATATTTTTTTAAAAAAAAATTTAACTATGTATTAATATACCGTGTGAACATATGTTTAAAAGATCGTATATGTTTAAAATTGTATCTATGTATTTTATAGCATATTTATGCAGTTATTTTTTATCACCTAAAATAAAAAACCAAATATAAATTTTTGCAAAAAAATAAAGTATAAAGAATTTTTTACATAAAACTTGATTTGATATTTAATAACATTAGCCACCAGAATATACATCTTGTTTATTAATTTCATATTTATTAATATTAGGCTACACTATTTAATTTCATCAAATATTATCCAATAAATATATTAATATTATGGCCCAAAAAATAATTGTAAACAAAGTCCATTTAACTAAGTGGCATTAGATTGTAAATATTTAGAAAAGTAAGGGTTAAATCTTATTTGTACTTCAGTTTTAATAAATTAGATGTGTTTTTTTTTTCCCTAATGATATATTATGGTCTTAAACTAGTAAACATTTCTCTTTTTCTTTTTTAAACTATCGGAAATAGGATATATTTCTTTCTTTTATGCTAAAAGGCTTTGCTAATTTAGGATATATTTCTCGCCGGAGTAAACACAAGTGCTACGACCATACTTTGGGCAATGACTGAGCTAATAAAAAATCCAAGTGTGATGAAGAAAGTGCAAGAGGAGGTTAGGGCAGTACTTGGAGAAAAGAAAGAGAAAATCACAGAACAAGATCTTAACCAACTTAACTACTTCAAGCTAGTGATCAAAGAGACATTCAGATTACACCCAACAGCACCACTATTAGTACCAAGAGAGACAATGTCATCAATCAAGATTCAAGGCTACGACATTCCCAAAAAGAATCAGATCATGATCAATGTTTACGCGATAGCACGTGACCCGGAACTTTGGGAGAATCCGGATGAGTTTAGACCGGAAAGATTTGTTGATAGTTGTATTGATTACAGAGGACTTAACTTCGAGCTTTTGCCCTTCGGTTCTGGTCGGAGGATTTGTCCTGGTATGACAATGGGGATAGCGATGGTCGAATTAGGATTGTTGAACTTGCTTTACTTCTTTGATTGGATACTGCCTGAGGGAACAACAGTGAAAGATATTGATATGGATGAAGAAGGTGCGCTTATTATTGGTAAGAAAGTTCCTCTTGAACTTGTGCCAATGCGCCAGCATTAACAAACTGAAAAAACAAACTTATCTTAAATTAAGAGAAAATACTTTATTTTTCTATATACTGTTTAAAGAAGTAGTTATGTTGTATTTCTAGGATCCGTAATTCATACCATATATTATTAATAAATGCGTGTATGGGAGCTTTGATGTTAAAAACGGAGACAACCCGGAAGTTTAGTTTATTTTTTCTTTCTTTTTGTGTGAATTATTTTTACATCAAATAATATCAAAATAAAGGTGAAATATAGGCCTGTACATTTGGGTTCGGATCGGGTATTTCAGATGTTCGGACATTTTGGTATAGAGATATAAAATCTATTTGGGTATTTTCTCATCTCAGGTCGGGTTCATGTATTTTCACTTGGGGTTCGGATAGTTTCGGATATATCCCAACTCCAAACATTTAAAAAAATAATTAAAATGCATGTTCTGTTTCGTATTCAAATTGTTTCTGATAATATAAATAGTCTAACAACACAAAAAATGAAAACAACAACAATAATCCATCCAAAAACATAGTAAAAACATCAATAAATTTTCTAAATTAAACAAACAAACCGAAGTAAGCGAAAAGAGTTTCTACTTCCAAACATAGATGATGATACAAACCAAAAAGTCTCTTTGTATCTTCACACTGTAAGTTAAAAAAAAACAAATTTGAAAAGTTTAACTCAATATAAATATTTTGAATAAAATTAAAGAAGTAAACTACAAATATAGGGTTTAGTGTCCATATGTTCGGATATCTTCAGATATCCATTCGAGTTAGGATATTATCCGTTTGGATTCGGATATCCAATATATCTTAATTTAATATCCGTTCGGATATTTTGCTACTTCGGTTCGAAATTCGATTCGGGTTTTTCGGATCGGGTTCGGGTTCGGATAAGTCGCAGCAGTGAACCACCCAAGCAATAAACACCCTGGAGCACAAAGGACAACCATATAACTAGATTTGAAGAAAGATATAAGGTGACGTCAGCGAAAGAACATGTACTGCCTCCTAGCAGCTACACCGCACCGTTAATAGATCATCGATCTGACATATGACGCCAGACTCACCAACAATCCAGACTAGAGTTGAACAAGATACTACCCAAAAGCGAAGGAATCATACCATAAGCAAATACTCCAGATTATAAAAAGAACCAAGAGGAGGTGAGGAGGAGCAAGGTTTCAATAGCCACTGATGGAGCCATAGAACACCAGAGGTCACTGATACACCATGATTATTACCACTTTTAGGTTATGGTATAAGTCATATTTAGAGTTTCTATCGTATGTATGAAGTCATTTTAGAGTTTTTTTCAGATTCAAGTATGTTTTGGATAATTTTGGAGATTCTAGAACTATTTGATACTTTAATCGAACAAGCTTGTGAAGATGTCGCTTAACACTCTTACACAAAAGAAGATTCACTCTTTGACAAAGATTGAAAAGAATAGAGGAGAAGAAAAGGAAATAAATATATGTGGACAAAAGAAAGATCAAAATATGAAATATTAGATTTTGTATTGGATGATACACGTGTTTTTTTGTGCTGGTTGGTCAAGATGTAATTTGTTTGGTTAAAGGGTATTAATGTCTTTTACGTACAAAAAAAGTGTGTATCAAGTGCAATATGGCCTTCTATGTAATTGGAAAGTGATAAATTGATTTGAAATGTAATTTTTCCAAACAACAATACATATTGTCTATTTTGTTAGTCTTTTTTATATTATAAAAATAATTAAAAAAAATATACTAAAAAAATAATACATAGTTAGAGGGTATCATGATGAACATTTGACAATAAAAAATATGTTTCGTGTCTAATATGTCTAAATGGTAATTGGGAACTGAGAATGTGTCTTGAGATATAAATTTCTTCCCATATAATTGAGCCAGCACTGATTTTTCACTATGATTGTATTAAGTTAATACTATAAACTGAGGATAAAATAGTAAAAAACTCATCTTTTGATTATTATTGTTGTCATTTTCATCACTTACAATTATTGAAGTGAGCATTGCTCAAAGTTGTAAAGTTGTATATATATGAAGGGATGAGCTTTCTCTATGAGTCACAACAACAAATGGATAACGTTTGGGTTCTACCACTTCTCTTCCTAATCATTCCTGTGGTACTCGCCGCTTACAAACGTTCAAAGAGGAGGCAACACCGGAAACCACCTTCTCCTCCTGGTTATCCAATCATCGGAAACTTACACCAGCTCGGAGTTTTACCACATCAATCTCTATGGAAACTGTCAAAGAAGTATGGTCCTGTGATGCTTTTGAACCTTGGAAAAGTCCCAATGGTCATACTTTCTTCTGTTGAAACCGCAAAACAAGCTCTAAGAGACCATGACATACATTGCTGTAGCCGTCCTACAGTGGCAGGTAATAATGTATAATCTCTCACACCACATAGTTATAAAGTTCTGAATGGTTTACAATGTTGATACTGTGTTACTCCTCAGGGCTTAGAGATCTCTCTTACAACAATCTAGACATAGCTTTCTCTCCTTTCAGTGATTATTGGAAAGAAGTAAGGAAGCTAGCTGTTATGGAACTATTTAGTACTAAACAAGTTCATTCCATTAAACCCATCATGGACGAGCAGGTCAAGAAACTGATAGACTCAGTTACCCAATCAGCTTCTCAGAAAATACCTATCAATATGAATAAAACGTTTCTTGATTTAACTAAACGTATGGTATGCAAAGCAGCGTTTGGTGTGAGTTTTGAGGGGAGTGGTATCAACAGTGACGAGTTTAATAAGTTAGTCCGTGAGGCGTTTGAGATGTTGGGAAGCTTCTCTGCCGCAGACTTTATTCCGTATGTGGGTTGGATCATCGACCAGTTCACGGGTTTACAAGGGAGGAGGGAGAGAAGCGTGAGAGATCTTGATGCATTCTATGAATATGTGATTGATCTGCATAAAGAGGAAAAGAAACAAGGGCGTGAAGATTTTGTTGATCTGCTCTTGAGGTTAGAGAAAGAAGGAACTGTTCTTGGAAATGACAATCTCACAAGAAACCATATCAAGGCTATTTTGATGGTAAAGATTCAATAAAACTCATATCCATAAATTAATAGTTATCTATATTTAGTTTTGGTCTAAGTTTTTGCCTTTAAAATTCATCAACTTTCGTTTTCAATGTTATGGATTTATATAGTTATTATATAAAATATATATTTTTGATACAATTATACAAAAAAATTAAAGAAATGAACTACAACAAAAATTTAATTTTAAGCAATATATAAAACAAGCACTAGCTTTATTCGACTTCATAAATAGTTGCATAATAACAGTTTGTAATATCAATAAGAGAAAATGTTCACATAAAACTAAAAAGGTATAATTTTAAATTCAAAATATGTGTTACTTGTAGTCCCAATCAACCTCTTACTCTGTTTTTAGTTCCTAAAAGATGATAATTCTTACATGTTTTTTTTTTTGTAACATAATTCTAACATGTTTATTTACTTGTTCTTATACATAGAACATTCTTTTAGGAGGTGTCGAGACATCTGCAGTCACAATGACATGGGCAATGACAGAGATGACTAGAAACCCTAGAGTGATGAAGAAAGTTCAAACTGAAATCAGAAACCAAATGGGGAATAAATCCATTATTAGCTTTGATGACACAGATAAGCTAACTTACCTGAAAATGGTGATCAAAGAAACATGGAGATTACATCCTCCAGTCCCTCTTCTTTCTCCAAGAGAAGCAATGTCTGAATTTGAGATTAACGGCTACACCATACATGCCAAGACACGTCTTCATGTGAATGTTTGGGCTATTGGGCGTGATCCTGATACCTGGCAAGACCCAGAGGCGTTTCTTCCTGAGAGGTTTATGGATAGTAGCATTGATTCAAAAGGGCTAAACTTTGAGTTGTTACCGTTTGGGAGTGGCAGGAGAATCTGTCCTGCAATTTTTATGGGAACAACAATGGTTGAGAGTGGTCTTGCTAATATGTTGTATAATTTTGATTGGAATTTACCAGAAGGCATAGAGGTTGAAGACATCGACATGGAAGAATCTCCTGGACTTAGTGTGAGCAAGAAAAGTGAGCTTCTACTTGTTCCTGTGAAGTACTTAAATCATTGATCACTTAAAATAAGTTCTTCATCTACAATATATTGTCATATACAAAGAAATGTCTTGTTCCTTTTTTTATCGTCCTATTGGTCAACGAAATGTTCTACCAAATGTTCAAGATCATTTTGAAAGTGTAATAGTTTGTTAGATGACAATGTACTTTTACAATGTATTACTTTTGCTAGATGTGAAAGTTATGTAATACACTAGAAAACATGTATCTGCATAATTTCTGAGGCTCGCGAAAAAGAAAAAAGAGTGAGGATGATTATTGTTCCTTACTCATGGGTCTATATTGAGACCTTGTACAGATTTGTTCAATATTTTCTGTGATGGAAAAGTTATATAATAGAAATGTATGTACCAATAAAGTTTCTTTGAAACCACCAGAAAATAATTGAACATGCAGATATAAGCTAAGAACCAGAACTACGTATGGGGCTTCGTTATACATACATAAAGAAAAACAGCTAAATCAAGGCTTGGCAAGAGCTTCTTTCCTGGATCAAAGACTCTTCTCAGAGGGCTCCATCTATTCTCAGAGTTGTGGCAGTCCGTAATACCATATTGGAAACAGAGAAAGAATTTTAACACTCTCTTAAGCCTTTGGTTTGTGCAACTTTCCCTCTTCTTAGTGTACGAGTGAAGTCTGTGATTTGCGTTGATTTGTTGTCTTGTTTTTATCTTCTTCTTTTTTTTTGCCAAGGTGATTTAAGGTTAGGATTAGTTTGTAAATCCGGTTTTCATTTTAATGATATTAACAGTTTAGCAAAAAAAAAAAATTGCTTTAGAGCAAGACGTCAAGACGATATTATTATGTGATGTCGTCTTGTGTTATAAATTCAGTGCATTCATTACGATCAATGTGAGCTGTGAACCATGGGATATATATTTTAAACCAATATATAAAATATATGATGGACCAATGTTGAATTGATTTAGTGATAGAAAGATTACGGCTATAACTTCCGCCACCTAAATTCAATTCATGTTGAAAATGATTATTTGCAATGTTTAGGTTCGTAGGTAAAGAGATGAAACCATTTTTTACTTATCAAAAAATCTATATATATGATGGGGACAAAGTTAAAGATTGCTAAATATATGTTATATAAGCTTGTAATATATGCTGGTATTCTCTTCATTTCATAAGTGCTTGTTCACAATCTACTAAGCTACCAAAATACAAAACACCTGTCCTAAGTTCAGTTGATTAAGTGGCCACGCGGAGTGTATCCACAATATCAAATTCAACCGTAGATTGTTGTTAATTTTAAAATAAATGTAGAATGTATTCTAATTCTAATCATTATTTTTACTATTATTAATTTGAGAGTATTCCGAACTTACGAAAAAATCCAAACTAATTTTTAATCAAAACTGCAATTCACATATAGTTTTTTTCTTTATATAAATAAGTTATAAAATACGAGTCTATATCTATATAGATATTCAGAAGCAATACAACTTAGTTTCACGTAATAGGTGGATTAAACCTGAAATGTATGGACGTCCTAACTCTATCTCCTTATCACTCTACCACATTGTCCCGGACATAAATTTTGAAGATATCCATCTCTTTTTTTGTGCGTTATCCTTCTAATTCAAGATATCCATCTCAAATTATATATTGCTCTTGCTATTTTTACTCCATCCTCATTTTAATCTTCGGAGACATACTAAAAAGTAACAATGTCTCAACGCATATTAATCACTCTGATATAATATATCGTACACTGAGTCTTTCCATTATTTCTTAGTTCCTAAAATTACCCTCTTTAATTCATATAATCAATAACTCATAGCATAACTATGTAAGCATTTATGTTTGTAATTTGCATATTCAAATGTGGTCTACACATTGGAATGTAATAACACCACTCATAATATTATCATATGTCAATAATCAGGTTAAAGAAGTTCAATTGACAAAGTATAAATTCTGGCCACGAATATAGAACTTTCAAACCATCATGTAAAATAATTGTAAAGGAGATAAGTGAGCTTCTGCGAAAATGTTCTCATCCACACAATATAAGTCACATGTTAGACAATGATCATAATAATTGATAAATGTATGTATTAGTAATTACGACATAACACTGACTTATCAGAAAATAATTTAAAATTTTACAAACTGACAAGAAAGTAAACGAGTCAAATAGAGTAAAGTAAATAGAGACAAAAGTTTGAAAGATAATTTGGAGAAAGAAAAAATGAAACAAAGCTTACAAACTGACAAGAAAACATTGTTTCTTTGTAATAATTTGGAGAAAGAAAAAATGAAACCAAGCTTACAAACTGACAAGAAAACATTGTCTCTTCACACACAAAGAGACATATGTTATAAATCATAGCAATGAATAAAACCGGAGCCTTGTGTCAAATAATTATCCTCCACATAAAAAGTTATCATACATATTTCCGTAATGAAGTTGATCATTAGCTGTAAATCACAATTTGAGTGAAACTATTTGAGAAACAGAAACCACAGATCAAACAATTAGAAGAAGAAAAAAAAATGGCAATCTCTCTCTATCTCCTCTACTTTTTAGTCCTTACTCTTGTCTCAATAATTTTCCTTAAACTGTTCAAACAATCAAACTCCAAACTTCCTCCGAGCCCTCCAAGGCTTCCGATCATCGGAAACTTACATCAGCTTGGAGAACTGCCACATCAGTCTCTATGGAGACTCTCCAAAAAGTATGGTCCAGTGATATTTATGAAGCTTGGTTTAGTCCCAATGATCGTAGTTTCTACTCCTGATACTGCAAGACAAGCTCTAAGAGTCTTTGACCTTAATTGTTGTAGCCGTCCATCATTAGCAGGTACTTTTAACTAATTAAAGTTTTGATTTATATATTGATTATGATAACATAAACAATGGTTTCTTCAGGCTCAAGGAAGCTCTCTTACAACTACAAGGACATCGCTTTCTCTCCGTTTGATGATTACTGGAAAGAAATAAGGAAGCTCTCTGTTCAAGAACTCTTTAACATCAAACGAGTTCATTCGATTCAACCCATCAAATACGAGGAGATGAGGAAAATGATGACTTCATTAGCTGAATCAGCCTCTAAGAAATCTCCAGTTAACTTGAGCGAGAAGCTTCTTTCCTTAACAGCTAGCGTGGTGTGCAAGGCATCATTTGGTGTGAGTTTCCAAGACACTGTGCTTGACAGTGAGAGGTTCAACGAGTTAGTCCCTGAGGCACTTGAGATTTTAGGGAGCTTCTCTGCCTCAGATTTTTACCCTTATGTTGGCTGGATCATGGATCGGTTCACGGGTTTACACAAACGTAGAGAGAGAAGCGCACAAGATCTTGATGCCTTCTGTGAACAGATGATTGATCTGCATGTAAAGAAAGGTAAAGAAGAGAATGAAGATTTCGTGGACCTTCTCATGAAGTTGGAAAAGGAAAAAGTTGTTCTTGGACAAGCAAAATTCACAAGAAACAATATCAAAGCACTCCTGATTGTAAGTACAATTAAAAAACTACATACTCTATCAGTTTCATAAAATGTATTATGTTATTGGTAAAACACACAAAAATTAAGAAACTTATTTCTCTCCAAAAACACCTTTACCACAATAAATTTAAAAAATAATTCAATGAATCACTAAAAATGCTCTAAATATAGTTAGTTAAACAGTTTAAAATAAAACTAATGTTGATTTATAAAGATTTAAAAAATCTTATATTTTATATTATGAAATGGTTGGAGTAGATATATACAATATTAAATTTAGATGTTTGATGCATGCCTAATTTAATTATTAATGTTTTAGAACATTCTTCTGGCGGGAATAGATACTTCTGCAATAACAATGACATGGGCAATGGCGGAACTCTCAAGAAACCCACGACTAATGAAGAAAGTTCAATCCGAAATCCGAGAAAATTTTGGGGACAAAGAACTAATCAGCTTAGAAGAAACTGAGGAGCTAGAGTACATGAAAATGGTGATCAAAGAAACATGGAGGCTTCATCCTACAACACCTCTTCTGCTTCCAAGAAAGGTAATGGCTGAATTTGAGATCAATGGCTACACGATACCAGCCAATACAAGGCTTCAAGTGAATGTTTGGGCTATAGGGCGTGATCCAGATGCATGGAAAGATCCAGAAGAGTTTATTCCAGAGAGGTTTATGGATAATAGCATTAATGCGAAAGGACAGAACTTTGAGTTGTTGCCATTTGGGAGTGGCAGGAGAATGTGTCCTGCAATTTACATGGGGACTAAAATGGTTGAGTTTGGTCTGGCGAATCTGCTGAATCGTTTTGACTGGGAGTTACCTGAAGGAATGAAATGTGAGGATATGAAGATGGAAGAAGCTCCAGGACTTACTATTTATAAGAAACATGATCTTCTACTTGTTCCGGTTAAGCGTTAAGATCTTTGGTTTTCTAAAATAAGTTCACTTC